>CAJNIZ010043955.1:37174-53188 GCA_905231905.1 Symbiodinium pilosum
TGCGTTTCGCAACCAGGACCCCCCCGATCCCTGTGACTGTTGACACTTTTGAGACGCGAAGACCCGAGACGAGTCCAAAAGTGACGACAGTTCTGCGTTTCGCGACCAGGACCCCCCCGATCCCTGTGACTGTTGACACTTTTGAGACGCGAAGACCCGACGCGAGTCCAAAAGTAACGACAGTTCTGCGTTTCGCGACCAGGACCCTTCCGATCCCTGTGACTGTTGACACTTTTGAAACGCGAAGTGACTGTTCACGCTTTTTCAAAATCTGAGAGGTTCAACACAATTTTTTTTTGATTGGAGATAGTTTTTTTTGATGGCCGGAGCAATCCCAGACCGAGGAAAGGTCAGCATTTTGCGACAATATTTTTGTTGATCCGGAAAAAGTTGTTTTTGATACCTAAAAAGTTTTTTTTGATCTGGAAATGAATTTTTTTTGATCCTTAAAAACAAAAATTGATGGCTTTTCCGTATAGTCCCCCTTACGTAGATAGAATATGGGGTATATGGGGATCTTCTATATAATATACCAAGAAAATTGTTCTACCTACTTAAGGGGGACTGTAACCTCAAGCCTACGCCGCCTATCACGCTTCGGGTGCTCATTTCGGACTGTTTGTGTGTGGGGGGGGGGGCCAGGCTCAAGTTATGGGCTCCCAAAGCAAAAGTCCTTAAACCCTAAACCTTAAACATGATTAGGTACTGGGGATTTTGGTAATAGTAATTGTAGTACAGGTTTTGGGTGAGTGTATGATTATTGGGTACTTGGACCCTTTGGGTAACATAGTCCATGGGAGGGGTCAACTGAGGATGCTTCGCTGTAGGGCAAAGTTTGGGAAGCCGTTTGATGAAAGGAAACTCAAACCCTAGGGATCCAAACATATACATAATACCTGCATTGGGCCCCTAAGTCTATAATCAGCTACATTGGGTTATTGGGATTTTGGATCCGTAGGGAAACCGTTTTTCAATAGTTAGTCACCTCTCCCGACAGTTCCCCGGCCCCCCGCCCCCCCAACACCGCTGTCATAGTAAATCTTCCCCCGCATGTATAATGCTATCACTGGTGGGTACTCGCATTGGGGGGGGTGGCTATTAGGGAGGGGATTAAGGCTGGTACGAAAAAGTCCTGCACAACCTTAAAGTACCTTATGATTGTGCTTGCACCTTATACCTAGGCTAGTAGACAAAATTCATGTAGGGTGTTTGGTACGAACTTCAGGATCCAGAGTATTTTGAGAAGCAGCCAGCTGGTTCGCAAAGCTTCTTCAGCAACTTCAGAGGGTCTCCTGCTTACACAGATTTTCCAGAAATACCCTGCCAGAAGCTTCCCATGGACTTGGCACAACCTTGCCCAACCTCAGCCTTGATTTATGAGAGCTTCTCGAAACAAGCACAGCATCCTCAAAAGCGAGCTCCGTAATTTCCTGAGAATCCTGGCCTTGCCTTGCCTTTTGCCCAACAACCCAACACCCTGTCATATGAGGAGCTGCAAGATGTTAGGGCCTGTTAGGGCTCCGCTTTCTAAATAAGTAGCAGCGGAGCTCCTAAGCTCAGAACATGAGGCGTGGAGGATGAGCTGTAGATTTACTGCGTCCTACAAGCTCTTGTTTGAATTTACCCCAAACCCTGGATAGAATAGTGTGCAGCCCTCATGGGCCTCCAGTTTGTTGAGCTCCCGCGTCAGGTTCCACCCTGTGTGGTTTGCGAACGATGCCGGCGCAAAACCATCGCTCGCGGCTGCTGAGCTGCTGTAGACTCCCCCGTATACTCCTCTCAAGAGGCGAAAAGGGTTCTAGGCTGATTCGGGGTTTAGAGTTTTAGGGTGAAGGGTTTAACCCTAAACCCTGAACCAGGATACGGACCCATTTCAGATTGTCATGCCGGTGTTTTTTTTTCAAGGCAGGGTTTCCATGAGTAAAGGATAAGCAGAGCAAGGCATGGGATTAGCCTTTTGAACACAACCCTCCAACGCTTAGATGCCAAGCCCTGAATACTAGTTTCTGGTTTAGAGTTTTCCCTGGACACAAGAAGTAGGTGGAATAATAATTTTTGGGCTCCTTGATTGACTGTTTTTGTGAACCTACTTTAAAGGCCCGCGGTCCAGAAGTTGCTAAGGTTTGGGCGCCCGTCGAGTGGGGCCCTTGGGAAGCAGAGAAAAGGCTATTCCAGGAAAAGCCACTGCTGGGCTTAGTGCCTTTGACTGGCTTGTTGTAAGGGAACTTACACGGTTATATAGGGAGGTATATATGGGGGGTGTGCCAGAACGGAGAAGCAAATGGAACATGAAATGGAATACAGGGTTGCTGTCAGGGCATTTAAACTAGGTGAAAGTACCTTAGAATTGCCAAATCAGCGTGGAAACGGCAATGGCAAATTTGATAGAGACTGCGGTCATTCTGGCAGTCAAGGAGCTTGAGTAAGCTGTTACAATACGTATGTATCTAATGTATATATACATACCCAGAAGAACCAGCTTCCTAATCGTGGTCACGATACTTCCTCGCTTAGAGACAGGCCTTGCCTGTGGTCACAAGGTTTTCTCTAAGCGCATATTCCCCCCTCCCTAACCCTAAAACTCCAAATAGCCCAATGTAGGTCACATTTATAGACTTTGGGGCCCAATGTAGGTACTATTTATAGACATGGAGCCCTAGGGTAATCAAAAGCTCCATACCCCAATTACAATTATGTACCGGTGGCGAATGTTTATTGTTCAGGCATGGGGGAAATCATTATCATGGGGGAGGGATTGAGGGGGCTTTGGCCACAATCTTAGTGAATGGGGCTTCATGCTTGTAGGGCCTCCTCGGGCAAAGACTTGAACCTACCGCCTCTGTAACACGGCCAAATCTGTCTTTTTGGGTAAAGATGGATTAAGCTTCTCCTCGAAAAGAGCTGTTGTATTCAGACTTGGGTTGCTTCTACAGGGTTTCTGGGTTCCGTACCACTACTTGGGGTTTATGTCTAAACAGCTGGTAAACTTCCAAGCAACCTTTTTTTTATCAAATTCCCATTGTCCCTAAACTGAAGACCTTTTTATCGACTCTGCTCTGCGGGGTGAAAGCTGACCCACGTCGAAGAAAAGACCACAATCCCTTCTAGAAGGCGGTTCCATGAAGTTCCATGCTAGATAGGGGGAGGCCTGGGTTGCGGCTTAGGGGTTCTAAGTCTAAATCTCAAACTCACAGACCCTCAATCTGAATTCCTGGTTTCGGAGTCGCTCAGGCTCGTCCCACGTGGCAAGTTTCTTGGTGTGAAGAGAGGCTGGCGATTGCCGATGACATAAAGGAAGGGGTCTATTGTGGTATTTTCGTGCGTGTATATAGCCTTCCTTAGAAATATTGGTGAGCGAAAAAATTGCCATGGGTTCCCAGGCTCTGCTTGTAGCTTCATGGGCAGTTATAAATGTGAGTGCTAGGGCCAAACAATTCCAAAATTGGCAAGTCCAGATGAGTAATCCCCAACGTGATTCTGCTTATAAATTCCATGAATCTGGGCTCGAATTAGACGCCTGTCAGCCTGGAAGCTGTATTTTTTGGCAGGTGCTGTATCTGAGCATGTACCAGAACTATCCAGAATCCACTCCCCTACACCTTAAACTTTAAACCCTAAACCCTAAACCTTTACCAAGCATCACACGGAGTGCAACCTTCGCAACACCCTGCGGATCCCGGTACCTGAAGAGTGGGTGCTCACCCTATCTACCCCATAGTTCCCTACATCATACCCTAAACTCTGAACCCTAAACCGTGTTTATCAACATATGTGGAAAAGGTCCACTGCCTGGTATATGGTAGTTTGTCTCCAAAATACTATAACCCTGGAGACCCCCAATAAGGTACCCCTAATTTGGGAAGTAGATTCCTGTGGTAACTCCCATATGCCCCAAGTGTCCCTGAAAGCTTCTGGGCTCCCTTTGTTCGGGAAACTGTTTAGGGTTTAGGGCCTAAGGTCTAGGTTTTGAGGTTTAGGGTTTCTGGTGGGGCTGGACTAGCAATCCCTCCCCTCAGCAAGCCCGCCCACACCCCAATGTTGCTTGCAACAGACGTTTCTTGATGGTTAGAGGGGATGTTTAATGTTCGGTGGAAGCGTTTAATGTTTGGGCAGGCTACTCTCCTTCTTCACCCATGCCCCATGTAGTTGCCTCTGACAGAGCCTAACTCTCAAACCCTATCCCATAGTTAGGCCTATCGGGCTGAAAACTATTCTGCAAAACATGCACTTGATATCTCCATGAACAGATCCTGGAACACCCAGGTCCATTAATTTAAGTCGGGCCTACAAGATCACAAGATCATGAGTCACGAGGTGCTGACAGTGAACCGCTGATATTTTCCTACAAGTTTCCTGGATTGAAGGAGGGTTCTTTCTGTGTTTTCCAGTGGGTACATAACAGATATATGATACTTGACGCCCATGGCTCCAACCGTAAACAGCCTTAGTTAAATCCTAGACCCCAAACTCTACATTCTACGGCCTGGACCCTGCAGCCGTCATTCCTAATACATCCTAAGCCCACTACAAACAATTTCCTGAAGGCTCCCATGCCGTCAAGGAGAGACTTGCTTTTGGACATTATGCCAGCAACTCGGGATCTTTAGGCAGAAAATACCGGTGAGAATAAATCATGTTTAACGCTCCGAAGAAAGTTCAAATCGCAAAGAGTTGTGAGTGCCCAATTATGCCGCGGCATGTTATTGGGAACACAGTCGTTGAGGGTAGAGGGCTTCTCTGTGCTCTGTGCGCGCGGGGGGTTATACCAAACATGGTCATGTGAATGGCCATAGCAGCGGTGATGACGGAAATTAACGATATTAGTGGTAGGGTAATTAACAGCCACAATGATGATCATGATGGTGGTGATGATGACTTGTTTGCTGGTTTTCTCGGGGTGTCGGCGGTAGTGGGCGCTGGTGGCAGTGGCGGTTGTGATGGCGTGGCAGCCAGCAATGACCCTCCATGCCGGCCGGCCGTGTTAGAAGTTTATGGAGACTGTGGGCCTACTCCCTGCTGCTAAGCAAGCAGCAAGTTCATCTTGTGGATGATTGTTTATCCCAAGACCCGTTACATAGTCGCGGGCTCCAAAGTTGTAAATGATGCAAGTTTATACAGTCAATAGACTACGCATTGGTAGCTCATCGGGGGAAGGATGTGTCATGCGATGGCAAATACTGCTTACTCTCGACCGGCTGGAAGCCAAGGAGCGTTATGCATGAGCACTTTTAGAGTCTCAATCTGGCTTGCTTCAAAGGAACTTAGATTAAGCTATCCAATTGGGGAACCCGAGGGGGTAACGTATGAAGGAGGCCTATATAGACCTCATATAGCCCCATTAACCTTGAATGAGCCTTGTGAGCCATCTATGAAGGTACCTAAACCCTAAATCCTTAACCCTAACCAAGCCCTATATAACAGTAGTTTCCATATGTTTCCATTTTCTATTATCCTTATCTAACCCCTATATAATAGTAGTTTCCGTTTTCTGTTACATTATCCCTATATAACCCCTGAAGACCTGTAATGACCCATTTCGCGGAGTCCTTCGGTGCACGGGGTCTATAGTCCCCCTTAAGTAGATAGAATATGGCTTTGAGTATATGAAAATAAGATCCCCAGAACCCCAGATTATATCTACTTAAGGGGGACTATAATCCAAGGTGAGCATGAGCCCCATACCGCCGACCCTCGAGCTCCTGGAGGCTGTATCAAGCCACCCAGGTTTAATGGTGGACGGTGTAGGGTTTTGGGACTGGAGTTTAGGGAGTATGGGCATAGGGCTTGCAGAGTAGGAGTTTGGGCTTCAGAGTTCCTTGCAATTGGAGTTTCTCGAGGAAATCTTTTCAAGTAGTTAGATACAATCTCTACCCCGCTGCCTCTACCAATATCTGCTCAGCCCCATCAAGAACTACCATGTTGCCAACACAGAGCCTGTATACAAAAGGGATTGTTAGGGCCCTTTCCACCTACGTGTTTTTGGGCTTGTGGGACGGCCAGGGTCTTCCTCCCATTTGAGAAGTTCTCAGGGAGCCCTTCAAGGACCCTCGGGACACATGGGCATCGTGTGAGGATCATCTGACCCCATTTTTATGGAGTTTAGGGTTTGGGGTTCAGGGTTTAGGGTTTGGGGTTTGGGGTTTAGGGTCTACGGTTTAGGGTTTAGGGGATTCCAAAGACATTGATTTGAAAAGCTCCCACGTTGTTCGGGTGTAGGGGTCAACCCTTTCCCTGTTGAATCTTGATCGTCCTTTTCTCTGATTCGTGCCTAGGAAGGAAGCCCAGTGCTACCGTTTTACTTGTTATAGGGGTTTCCCAAAATTAGGGGTATTTTTTGGGGTCCCCATAATACGAAGGACCCAAGCATTTTGGGGCTTATATCTCAGTCCCCACATTTCGGGAAATTGCCGGATTTAGAGGGTGGCCACGTCGCGCAGAATTTAATGAATGTTATATTTAGGCTTGCTGCGTAATTGTCTTGCAGATCGTTCTCCTCTCGCCTTGTCGTCGATTCACTATGTTTTACGCCTAGATTTAGAGGGACTAGGAAGCATTTAAACCCAAGCATTTAAATATTGAGGTAGGGGTTGTTATTGTAAAGAAGTTAAATGCCTATAGTTAAATGCTTCCTAGGGTTCCTAATTGATTCACAGTTTAAGGCGCAAGGGCGTAGGATTTTCGGATCACACATGCATCCCTGAAGTCCGGAGATGTCGCCCTAAGAACGGCACATGGCATGGAAACTGGGACAAGGATTACGGGATTGATGTAGACCCCTAAACCCTAAATACCAAACCCTAAACCCTAGTAGTGACCATTTGTCATGTAGTTGAGGTGTATTTGAGGTACGCACCTTTTACCATTATGATTCATCCAAGGAACTTCGGACAAGCATCATTCCCTAACCCTTATATATATATATGTATATAACCATCTGTAATCCCCGTAGAGTAGTCATTCAGGCTCCTGAGGTATGTTACATACTCCTTTTCGCACCATCTAAAGTCTAGCTGAGGGTGGCGCAGCCGTTTTAGGCTTACTAGAGGTTGGCAAGGGGAAAGCTGAGGAGGGGTTGGGGGTTACTATGGGGAGGATCCAGATCCTAATCCTGAAAACCTAAAGCCAAAGCACTAAACCTTTACACTCCCCCAAACTAACATGGAAACCCATATAGTACCATTTTAGAGGGACTGTAGTTTTTACAGGGCCTTTTTTGGGTTTCCATGTTAGATTCCGGGAGTGTACCCCATTCTCCTGGGCAGGTGACTGATGAGCAATACAGCGGTTTCTTTGCGAAGCACCCCAGGGACTGGCCGCCTTCAAGTCAAGTGCCTTAGGGGTCACGGAGTGAACCACGGGGTTTAGGGTTTAGGGTCTAGGTTTTAGGGTTTAGGCTTTGGGGTTTGGGGTTTAGGGTCTAGGGTTTAGGGTTGAGGGTATAGGGTTTATCTGAACGCAAGTATGTAGATGAATGACCTTTGGGCTATTTGCAGGGGTTTGGGGCTATTATTTTACTTACTTTCGGGGTCCAGGAGGGGGGTTAAGTGAAGGTTTTCAGGGTTAGGCGCGAGGGTTTAGGGCTTGGGTAAGTACATCGCCCCAATGGAGTACCAAACGAAAGGGAAACTGTGGCAGGAAATGTAGTAAATCATGTTGTTTTCTCATGGGCTTAAGTTCCTTCACAGCAACCCAGGTTATCGTTGAGGTGCTTTGTAGTCGGACGCTTATTGACATTGCTGCGAAAACGGACTCTATGAGATTCCATTTTGCAATGCTAGCCTTCATATAGAAGTTTGAAGAAGTCACCATTGTTGTCATGTGCGACAAAATCATTGCAACACGAGCCACCTGAGACAAAAATGCAGCTTACAGTCATTCTGGATGACCTCATACACTCATTTCGGAGTGGAAGAGAACTCCTTCCTTCACTGCCCACCCGCTCAAGAAGCGGTCTACTTAGATTTGATCATGTGGTTTTTATTGTCGGACAAGGGAGTAAGGCCACATCAGAATGCCGGTGAGGATGAGCTCAACTGCTTTCTGGACACCTTCTTCCCTCATCCCGTACGCTATCGACAAGTCTGGAAGCGAACTCAGAAAAGGGGAGCTTCAAATGCAGCTAAGGAAGAATCAGCTCCCCTCATTCCAAAACATCTCACCTTCCGTAATCTTAAATACTCCCCATCAACATTGTCTTGGGGGAGGTGTGCTGAATGGTAATGAGGGAGTGAGGTGATTTACTCTAGACGGGGGATTGCCGCACCTAGGGTCTGCTGCATGGAGCCCTCGCCTTATCAGTGCTTATGAAGAAGTAGGAGTACAGGTATAATTGCAGGGTAATATAGAGATCCACTGCCCCTGCACCAGTGAGACAAGGGGGCAGGACAAGCACAAGCCTCCAGCCGCGGCTCCCCAAATAGGCAGACAGACAAATAGCATCATGGAGCATTTTGTGATGGTACCTGTGGGTAGGCCACCTACTTAATAGATGACTGAGTACTCCGGTGTCTGTTGATTGAAGTCGTAAATAAAGCTTTTCGGGGAAGCTTTGGGCTCTTTCGTTCTTGTGTTTTAGAATTAATGTTGCAGGGGGTTTGTAGCAAACGAGGGAATATAATTCCTACATAGTATGCTCCCTTAGTTCTTAGTAACCCCCAATAAATCATTGGGGTTAGGGCACCAGCCCGGCAGATGCGCTTCGGTTCTTAGCTTTCGGAATTCTTCGGGCTGCGCGCTTTTTTAAGGGTGGCTTTAGCACCTCTAGAGGCTTCCTGATTCGCATAGAGTATGGGGATATGTGATATATATTATAGGGGGTATATATAGGTTAGGGTTTAGGGAATATACAAGGACTATTTTCCCTGATTCCTACTAAGAACCAGTAAGTCTAATCCCCCGCCCCACACCTTCACAATGAACCTTTCTACCCCGCACTAATGAATGCGAGAATATATACTCTCCAGATTAGATATAGGCAATATATTGGGTGATGTACTGTAAAGCGGTGCAGGGGTTCGTTCTGTAGAGGATTACAATGTATAGTCCTCCTTAAGTAGATAGAATATGGAGTATAATGTATCCAAAGCCATATTCTGTCTACTTAAGGGGGACTATAGCTCATGAGTGGGTTGAAGATTAAGGGTTCGCCGTTCCTCTTCTTGCCCTTGTGAATGCCCCCCATTCCCAATGGAGCCTGACCAGCCCTGCTGCCGAAGGCATTTGCGCGAGTCCGCACTGAAGTCCATGTAGCTGGGCTGCACAAGTGTTCCAAGATCATCGGAACCATGCGGGTGTTCCTTGCCCTAGACCCATAAGACCTCCAGTCTTGTGGCCCATGCACCTGTCTGTTACAGGGCTTTAGAACTGAAGGTACAAACCCCTTTGTCTCAAAGCCTCCTCATTTGGCCTGTTTTGGTTGGCACGCGGCTTACGAATTTGAAAAACCAAACGAGCATAAGGGACTTCAAACAGAGCACCATTTTCTAGTGGAATGCTCGTTTTCAGGATGTGCGTTTTTGTTTGGAAAGGGCTGGGCCATGAATTTGGTTGTTGGGGTTTCAATATTTGGGATTTAGGGGCTAGGAGATTTAGGATTCTCGTTTGAGTTGCTAGCCGCTTCTCGGCAAGACGGGCCATGAAAGAACAACCTAAGGGAGGGGTGGTTGCTGGCTAGAGTTTGCAGGGCTTACTGTTCATGCAGGAAATCCGGCACCACCTAGGGCCCCTGAACTACCAAAAATGTGATGGCTCAAGAGAAGTAGGTTTCGTGCAACAACAGCACTAGATGCCTACATAGCATACAACTCCAGTGTACTATAGTAGTTTCCAGCTTCTTTCCATTATCTCTATATAACCCTAGAATACTATATAATAGCAAACCAACGAGGCTTCCAAGGAATCACCCCCCCGTGTACGATAACGTTCAAGGTTCAGGCAAAAGGAATATTTTCCCCCCTAAAATGGAGAATCAAATGGAAGAGAAGATGGAAAATGAGACGGAAACCATTGTTTAGGGTTTATAGTGTTTAGGGATCATATTCTATGTTCCCCCTTCTGTGCGATTGTGCTTGATAAGAAAAACTAGCCCTTCCAGCTCCAGCGCTAGTCCAGGTACATGTGGGCACCAGTGCCCCCGAGCCCAGATTACGTCGTGTGCGGCATGGTTTGCACAGCTGACGATGAGGCTCGTTGCTGCCGGAGTCTCCTTGTATCATGTACGTCATTTGACAACAAGTAGAAATCTCCAGAGATTCCTCTCAATGCTTGGCATATACCCCGGGGTGAAAAGATAAATCCGCTCCCGGCAATGATCAAAGCCTGGTACTTAGGTATATTCCCGGTAGGCCCATACACTATAACGTGCTTTCATTGGTTCAAAGGTTCATCACGGCCTGGCCGGTTGGTTACCAAAGCGTCAGGGATCCGTGGCCATCAATAGAGTTGAGGGCTTAGGGTTTATAATCCGCCTTAAGTAGATAGAATATATGGCTTTAATGAGACCCCGATATACCACATATTCTATCTACTTAAGGGGGACTGTAGTCCCTGCCTGGTATCAACCACCTTTGGCTCCAAGCCGTCCTAAGATGTTTCTTGCTGCTGATCCAGTATTTGCTTCGGTGCTGCTACTGTACAACGTCCACCCGGCTGAGACCAATAGGACGATTTAGAGTTTAGGGGATTATGTAAGTCTGGATTGCGGCCCTTTCACCTTACTTTCCCTGGGCACCCTGAACCACCTCCCTCGAACTTGAAGCACTTGTAGGCCTAGAAGTGTTGACAATGCAGGCTCCAGCGCCACAAGAAGTGCGCTGCCTGCCAAGGTGCCTGCGTGTGATTCTACGGGTGTTGCGAGTCAGCCTGAGTAGGAAAGTAGGAAGGTGGTGGCGGTGGTAGTAGTAGTAGTAGTAGTAGTCGTCGTCGTCGTAGTAGTAGTAGTAGTAGTCATCACCGTCGCAATAGCAGTAGCAACAGCAGCAGCTCATCTTGGTAAAGTTCCCCGAGTTGCCTTTTGTTTCTCAAGCACCAAAGCTTACCCAAGGGTAAGGAGCCAGACTACATATACTTACGACCCCAAATCCAGTCGCAGAAACCTCTTTTGGCCCAATGCGTTCGCTTTCTATAGATGCTTGGACCCTTTGGGGTTAGGTTTTGCCATCTCTTTCCCAGCTCCAGGTAGAGTTTGTTGATCCGTGGTGTCATGGCAGGAGCTTGTAAGCCGGTCCAGGGTTTAGGGCTTAGGGTTGTACTCTTGGGGTGGTATCCCTGGGTTTTTGGGGACTTTTTCTCAGGAACTCTTAGGAATAAGGCGTTCAGGTTGGATTGTACGGGGATCAAAGGCCCCTGTGGGAATACAAATATGGCGTGGAGGTGGAAGAAGATCCTTCCTCCAAGGCCTCCCCTCCTCCTTATTGAGCGCTCCGCAGACAGCATACATAGGTAGAGGTAGATTGCTCAAGTCCTTGGCCTCCTCCTGTGTACGCAATTGTACACAGACCGCGAATGCAAATTGCTCGAGTCCTGCGACCGCCCCTGTGTCTGCAGAACTGAAATGCCCTGCTGCTGTGTCTTGCAATTTGGAAGCTTGGGTACTAACCAGTGGGGTAAGCTACCCTCGTGTTATCGTGAGATGTCTAAAATATTGACCCCGTAACACTATTCCCTTTTGCCTGGGCAGGTTTACTGCTTCGGTTTCAACCATCAGTCTTAGCCCTTCTAAACGTCCAGCATACAACGGCCCCTGCTGAGTGTTGAGTTTGTAGTATACTAAAGCCCCATTGTAAACATGATGTATGTCTTTACTCATACCCCATCATGGAAGCAGTTGCAATGTTATGGTGCCTAGAAGGAAGTTCCGCCTGCTGTGCTCGGCTCCAGTCCAGTTCCCTGCTTTTGTTTTTTTAATCCGGGTTGCTGCGCAGGCCTATGTTGCCTTACATACGTGATTTCCTATATGTATATGTGTTCGTACTATGGCAACCTAGTTTGAACTCCCTAACAGCAACCCAGCTCTGGTCGTGGGATTGCCAGCAGAGCAGAGTCCAAATGCTTCGCAGGATCGCTACTTAGCTTCCATGGCCACTGCAACCCGAGACTAGAGGCACAGACACGTGCAGGTCTGTTTACTAGCCCGGTAGTGAATGACTAGACAGGCCTGATCTCAGACATCCTTTCAGGTTCAGCACTGAACTTCTTGAACTGCGAACGCAGAATCCAGACCCAAGAGCTCAGCCCATGCTTGTGCAGCCTGGCATAAACGTAGAAAAGTCATGCAGGCACCCAGCAGAGTTCCATCAGAAGCCCAGTAGGAACTGCGCCCAGTTTGTACAGACTTCAGCATGCCGCGCCTGCTGCGATTTCAACGAGCGGTCTCTGCCATTGGCCTGCTGATAGCGTAGCTTGTCCAGCACAGCTTGGGACACATTGGATATTTGGCTGTAGTTGTTTCAAAACGTTGCCGTTATAACTCACACTTAGTTTGACAATCCCATTAAGCCATCAAGCCATTTGGAGCACGCTGTGCGTACCCTGGCCACCAAAATGCAACATCAGCTTTTAGCAGTCCCCGTGGCGCACGCCTCTCCCCGAAGCCTGCCGTCCTACACTGCAATCTCTCTGCCTGGAGGTTCGGGGTACTATAACCCACATATAACATGTACGTATAACGCATGTGCAACCCAATGTTAGGGGACAAAGTTGCGGTGTAGTTGTTATCAGTACAGGCATCATTGGGTTATAGTTACCCTGAACCTCCAAGTGCCTCAACGTGAGCCCAGCCGTAGGTCATGTACGCATATAGGGACTATTTGGAATCTCATGGTACTTCAACACAACTATGGCCCTTTTGGGGGGCTGGGAATTGTATGATCGGGTTATGAGCAGGAAATAGTAACCCTAAACCTCTAAGTAGAGAATCGTGATTCAATCCTTTGGTTTCTCGGCTTAAATGGTTGTGTTCAGGGAATGCGATCCTACACCGCTTCACCACCCACCCCTGTGTGCGCCTTGACTGTACTTGAAATGTAAGATATGCACAAAACGGTAGAAGTCCTTTGCGAAGGATCCTCATTCAGCAAGCGCATTTCATGAACTCTTACAACGCGTAGCATACCGCCTTAAGCCTTTAGCAAGCGGCCATTTTTTCCCAGGCTTTGCTGGGCTTCCCTGGGCTTCGTTCCATGCCTCTGGGGAACTTCACCAAGCGGCCACAAAGCTCGTCATAGCGCGCGCCGGGTGCCGGGGTGACATTGGAGCAAGGACGCTTCCAGGTCGGTAAGTTGCCAGGCGCGAAACCTTATAGGAGGTTTTGCAGCCCCGTTAGCACAGCATCACCCTTATGCGATACGAGGTTTACATGGGGGGTACCAGCGTGGTAGCTTCTAACCTGGAAGTGTCCTTGGTTGCAAAGCTTCTCAAAATGGTGGGTCAAGTGCGGGGGACCGTTGATCATCGGCTTACAACGGACCACAAGCGTCTTCAACGTTGTACGGGTCAGGGCCAGCGCACTCTACTAGTAGCAATGGCTTTGGAAAGATCCGGCCAGTACACTCCTAGTGATATGTCCCAAAGGGCGAAGGCTCTCATACAGTGGAGTTAGCAGACAGCTGCGCCCCCTCAGACGCTCCCCGCCACGCAGACAACACCACGAAACCCTCTGTTTTGACACACTGTCCCGCATCCGAACCTAATGCTTCGCAACATGCTTTGCATCGCCCTCGGTCATATGGGTGGTTGTCAAAATTATGATCCCTTTTTGGGCAATATTGTAGTAGGGATCCCAAACGGGACCCAAATCCCAGTGTCATGCTCTGGCGCCGCAATCTGACCTTTCTAGGACATGACTACCTGCTCTACTGACACATGCATGCCGGAGTAGCCGCATTCCTTCCTTCTTCCTTGCATGGGTCGCCAGAAACAACATTCGCAACTAGTCGATTTGGGTGGTTCTCAAAATTATGGTCCTTTTTTGGGTACCCTAAATATTAGTGCCGTATTATAATAGGGATCCAAAAAGGGACCATAATTTTGACAACCACCCATTTGGATGTAGGGATACTCAGGCCCTGCAAGACGATGAGAAAACCCTCAGAGATGACTCCCTTGATTGGAGGCGGGCCTCGCGGTTTAGGGCTTAGGGAAGTGTAGGGTTCACGCAGGGTTTAGAGCTTGAGAGTTTAGGTGCAGGGAAAAGGGTCTAGAGTGTAGGGCAGAGAGGTTTATGGTTTGAGGTCTTGGGATTGAAAGCATGTTCAGGGGTTGGGTTTCAGGCTTTCAGAGTCCCATCTCAAGAAAAGGGTTGAGCATCATGCCTGTCATGAGTGGGCAGGAACTATCAGGGAGATCCTCAATTGGAATCTGAGGCGGCCACGATTGCTACTTCATCCTGTACATACTGGTATTCTGTTTGATTTGGGTCGTGACTTATGACCCCCCGTTGCCATCTAGTCGCTTCTCTTATCTCAAATCCTTCCGCTCCCACACACATGCCTCAAGAAAGGCAGCATAGATCGGCCTTGCATCAGCGATAGGAACTGCGCTGGATTTTGGCAGAAGCTGTTGAGCTCACAATTCTGCATGGCGATGTAGACCACCAGTATGACGTACTAGCATGTTGAGAGCAAAAGTTTGGAGGTCCAGTCAACTACCCCCCAATTAGTGTTGTAAGACATGTTGTTAAGGAAGGGCTCCGAAGTCTTTTGGGTCTTCTCGCTGCTTTTTTGTGCCCCGCGACCTGTGGTGCACATACTACAGGGGCCTTAGGCTTCCAACGTAACTGTCTCGTCATATGAGCTAGAGTCTAAACTCCTGAAAGGGGGATACATAGGGGAGTATTCTAGGGATTATTGAGCGGGATACTAGGAGTTTAGACAATGGCTCATATGATGAACAGGCATTCAACACGCGGCGACCATGATGATAGCCATGCACTACGGAGTTGCAGTGGTGAAGGGAAGGCCTTAGATATGGAGATGTTACCCAAGCACTGCATAACTGTGCAAGACGTAGCAAATGCATTATCGGCTTTTTGCACTCTATCTGCCTGAGAAATCAGAAAGACGATGTTAGCAAGGCCCTGATTTGGGTCAGTCTTGTGGTTTGCCGCACGGCTGAGGCAGTTCCGAGCGCGACTCATCCAGCGCGAGTCCTCAGAAGGGCTTCTGGATAATTCAGATGCCAACATACCAGTGCCTGGGCAGCCACATGGATCAGGTGGTTTAGGGTTTGGGCCTGGGGCTTTGTGTTACCATCTGGTAAAGGTCTCCATGTAGATCACTCGGGTGTAGTACAATACAAACTTCCACACACGGGAGTTCCTCTAAAGAACCTTAAGAATATGCGAAAATAGTCAGGGCAGCTTACCATGCTGAGAAGCTAGCGATCTGAGAGTAGGGAGTTGTCCTCAGCCAATTCTGAACCTCCGCCACATTCCCCCTGTATGTCCTATCTCTCTTGGTTTGCGACCTACATTTCCAAAACAGGTAGGACTCCGGGGTACCGACTCTGGACATGCAGGGTCCAGATGATTTTGTGCAACAGCTACGCAGGCACTGTCATAGCTACCTCGGACCCTACCTCTCCAGTGAGCAACTCTTCACGTTATTGGGCAATATGAAGCCAAGCGTACACCAAAAATGTGAACCCTTCAAAATCCCACGTACTGCGCACCGAGCTAAACAAGAGGGTTCTGGTATCCACACACGCCAAGCTTAGGACCCTAAAACACTCACATGATAGTTTTAGATCGGGCCCTAATTAGAGGAGTTGTGGATACCCATTGCATACTGGCATTCCCTACATAACTCAGTACAGATTGGTGGTTCCCTAAAGAAGGGGACCTCAAGATATACCCAACAACGCGCTAATCCTTATTATGGGGACCTCCCAAAAGGTACCCCGAATTTAAGGCGTAAACCCTACATCATAAGCCCTGAACCCCCTGATGTTGGGAACTCCCACAAAAGTTCCTACAGAACCACGGGCTTTCCCTAACTTTTTAGGGTCTAGGGTTTAGGG
>CAJNIZ010043956.1:0-18554 GCA_905231905.1 Symbiodinium pilosum
GGTTTAGGATGTAGAGTTTAGGATGTAGGGTATTTAGGGTTTAGGGCTTAGGTGTTAGGATTCAGGGCTTTTAACGGACCTTTTTCCAGCTCAGGATTCAGGGTTTAGGGTTCAGGATTTAGGGTTTAAGGCTTGGGGCTTAAGGCTCAGGATTTGGGGCTTAGGGTTTAATGTTTTGGGCTTAGGGTTTAAGGCGTGGGATTTGGAACTTAGGGTTCAGAATTTAGGGTTTGGGGCTTAAGAGGTTATAATCAGTTATAGAGGGATGTATACAGATATCTAGGGAGATTTATGGATATGTAAGGAGGCATAGGGATACACAAGGACGTATAGGGATACGACAGGGTGGCCGTGTATACATATTTATATATGAGCTACAAACAAAATTTTCCTACATAATCTTACGGACCTGTGGGGACTAGATTAGGGACTATACCAAACTACAAGAGGGACCTCTATTAATGGCCGAAAGAACTCTACTCTAGGGTCTAGGGGTTTAGGGTTTAGGCCTTAGGGTCTAGGGGGTTAGGGTTTAGCTCCTTCTAGGAAGTAGACAATAAACCCCAGACCCTGCCTTTGCCATGGATCTGGGACTTGACAACAAGCCTTATAGATTTGAATGGCCCTGATACCAACGGCTTCCAAAAAGCTGACACCCAGACGCCACCAACCCTCCATGTCTCCCGTAGCCAAGCAAACCCTCTGAACTCTCCCAAAACTTCTGAACTCTAAAGGCGGTTTAGGGTTCAGGGTTTGGGGCCTAGCAAAACCATCTCGTGCAACCATGCGACTGCACAATCCGGTCCTTGTTGTCAAAGTCCGTGGTAAGCGCCTGATGTACAGCGGGTGCAAAGAGCTCCAAGACTCCCATTTGCTCACTTGGGCCAAAAAGTCGAATCTACCTGATACCTTCAGAACTGAACGAACCCTTTCCTTGCTGGGAACTTGGGTCCAGAGTCGATCCTCTTAAATATCCCTATCTATACACCCCTGTATACCTCAAAATAAACCCTATAAAGCCCAGGTATATAGCCACTGTAAGCTTGTAATTCTTAGGCTCCGGTACTACCCAAAGCCCTAAACGTCAAAACCCTCAAGCCCTAAACCCCTAGAACCCTGAACCCTAAGACCCTCAAGCTTAGACCCCTAAACCCAAACCCCTAAACTCTAAACCCCTAAGCCCCTACACCCCTAATCCCTACACCACTAAGGCCCTAAACCCCTACACCCCAAAGCCTAGACCCCTGAACCCTACACCCCTAAGCCCCTACACCCCAAAGCGCACACCCCCAGTCCCTACACCCCTAAGGCCCTAAACCATTGCACCCCAACCCCCAAGCCTCGACCCCTAAACCCTACACCCCTATGCCCCTACACCCCACCCGACTGGGGTGCACCCCTAAACCCTACACCCAAGGACCTAAACCCCTGCACCCCTTAAGCCATACACGCCTCAACCCCAAACCTCGCAAAACCTGAAAATAGTAGTTTCCATTTTCTTTTCCATTATCCCAATATAACCCCTATATAACCCCCATATAACCCTAATATTACCCCATATACCCCAGATTCTATGTACTTAAGGGCCAAGAATCGATCTCTTTCATGAGATCTGCGAGGTCGGTCACCTGACCAGCCATGGCCTCGCGCTGGGCGGTTTAGGATTCAGGATTCAGGGTTTAGGATTCAGGATTCAGGGTTTAGGGTTATAGGGTTTAGGGTTTAGGGTTATAGGGTTTAGGGTTATAGGGTTTAGGGCTGAGGGCTTAGGGTTAAGGGGACCTCTTAAAGGGCTTAGTGGGGGTTGTATAAGGGTGTATAGGGATATATCATACTCATAGGCTTTGAGGGTTTAGGTTGGGTATTAAGGTGTAGGATTTAGGGCTCAGGAGAGGAAACAACACACACGTGCTTGTGCGGGTTGGTCCCAAATGGCTTTATGCAGGATATTCATTAGGTGGACCCCCGGCCATGTGATAGTGACTACAATGGAGAAGACAGTAGTAACTACATTGGGGCCCTCTTGTATTCCTAATATACCACTATTTCAGGGTGGGGGTCCTCCTAAGATATTCAGCATTTCACTCATATGCTCCTTTTCGGGGCGGCCATTTTTCTTTGCGGAGCGGGAGTTGAGCAATGTATGGACCTGCTTCACCGGGAACGGAGTCGTTAGAGTCTGGGGATTAAGTTTATTAAGCTTGGGGATTGCTTGGGGAAACTTTGTAAAGGAGGCTCATGAGGGGGATAACTGGGGTTCTTCATGACAGTTCCGTGCGGTGTAGAGGTTGCGAGTATCCTTACACCTTTAACCCTAAACCCTAAACCCTCATCCCCAAACCCCAAACCCACTAGACACCCAGCATGACCCTACGATCCTCACACCTTAGAACTACTGGTCTGATAGAGGATTTAGGGTTTAGGGTTAAGGATTTAGGTTTTAGGATTTAGGGCTTAGGATTTAGGGCTTATGGTGTAGGGTTTAGGGTGTAGGGTTTAAGATTTAGGATTTAGGGTTTAGTAATCATACAGGGCTTTTTGAATCAACCGTATAATAACGCGCCCGACCCTCCAACTAAAGGAATATTAGATAACAGGATTTATGATGGAGAGCTGAGGAATTCCCAAAGGGCCCACTATGCACCAATGGAGGAATCTTGCCCAAACTATTTGTGGTTTAGGATTTAGAGGGCCATACATGAACTAAGGCATATACCCTAGATGCTAGTAACAGTCAGAGTATGTTTTGAGGAAGTGCCGAATGAAGGAACATACCCAAACCATGAAATCCGAAACCCAAAACTCTAAACCCTAAACCACGGCTTGATCAAAGGGAAGTGTCAAACCCTAAAGCCTAAACCCTCAAGAAGCTTCCAGTGAGCACTTCGGAACCTATTTAGGGTTTAGGGTTTGGTAGGGCCCGAACGCAACGGGAGAAGAGACAGGAAAAATGTCCAGATGTAAGTACCTACATTGTACAAAGTGTGGTTTCTGTAATAAGAACTTCCTTCCTACTTTGTAAGTACTCCCTACATGAATATTTCCTGGACCCTAACAGTCAATAAAACGATGGCCGGAAACCCCAAAAAGGATGCCAAAGACCACGGTTCTACATACCTTGGGTTTTCAGGTTTAGACTCCCTCAACTCTGAACCCTAAACCCTAAATCCTAATCCTTAATCCCTGAACCCGGATTCCTAAACCCTAAACCCTATGCCTAAACCCTGAACCCTAAACCCTAAATCCTAATCCCTGAACCCTAAGACCCTAGACCCCAAACCCTAAACCCTTGGGAATGAAACCCTCGCCTTGCCGCGCATGAAGAGGTATGTCAAAGGCTCGGGGTCACCCCTCTTGTTCATGCACATCGTAGAAGCCTCGGGTCGAGCTTGGTTTGGGGTTTAGGGATTGAGGGTTTGGGGATGGGGCATTAGGGATTTAGGGATGTAGGAATGTGAGGTTTAGGGTAGGATTTCCTTTGAAAAGGGGCCTGAGACCCAGAGCCTCCAACTACCCTCTATTGAGGGCCTCAGTGCCCGCCATTAGTGACCATTTGCTCCTTTTTGAGCTACAGTTCGAACTCCTAGTATCCCGTTTGAGAACCCCTAGAATACTGCCCTATATAATCCCTTATATACCAGCTTTAAGGAGGTTAGATTGTAGCTCATTCAAGGATACAAGGAAAGTCCTCGGATAAACCTCAATATGGTATAGCTTGGGTACTGCCCATCTACAATGTATATATATATATACACATATATATAATACCTATGTTATAGTTATTGTCCAACTGTTACGGAGTGGGGGCTGTACCCCAAGTATAGCGTAATCCTTCCCCAACATTGATCCATGAGACCCAAACAGCAACCGTCCAAGGCTTTGAATTGGCCTGAGGCCCACGTCTGCATGTCGGGTTTGGGGTTAGGGGTGTTGGGTTTGGGGTTTCGGGGTTAGGGGGTGTGGGGTTCAGGATTTAGGGGTTTAGGGGTGTAGGGCTCAGGATTATTTAGGGGTTTAGGGGTGCAGGGCTCAGGAATATTTAAGGATTTAAAGGTGCAGAGCTCAGGAATGCTTAGGGGTTTAAGGTGTAGGGTTTAGGAATGTAGGGTTTCGGATCTAGGGGTTACGAGGTGTAGGGTTTAGGATGCAAAGGTTTCAAAGTGTAGGGTTTAGGTGTTAGGGCCCTCCCACAACCACCGAATGCTCATTGATCATAGTCACTATTCCTCCTTCACGCGCTCAGCCTGTTTATGGGAAGCAGCCCCAGCACGGTCTTCGGAACCCATGCTTCAAGGGTTTAAGGTTCAGGGTGTAGGGCTGGAACCGATATGTATGCGTATGTGAATTCCCGACTGTATGGTTGCCCTAAAAAGGTTTTGGTGCCCCAGCTCTTTGGGTCCGCATTACATCTTTTATATGGACGTGCCATGTGTGTATACATTATATAGGGAAAAGTTATACACGGACAATGGAAAAGAAGATGGAATATACTAATTGTATGTATGTATGTATGTATGTACGTACGTACGTACGTATGTATGTATGCATGCATGCATGCATGCATGTATGTATGTATGTATCTATAAATGTATATACATGTAAGGGTCTCTCAAAATTAGGGGTCGATTTTTTTGGGTATCCCCATGATAAGGATAACAATATGTTGAAGTCTATCTTGGGGTCCCGCCATTTTAAATGGAACGCTCCATATTGTATGTGTGTGTAGCAAAAAAAAGCACAAGCCAAGCAACCCTAAACCCTAAAGCACCATGCTCTCCACACGAGACTCACGAACTGTGCTCTGAATCCTGCTTCATTCCCCAAAAATCAGCCTCAACATCTGGCCTCCCCCAAACTAACATGTCCCCTCATGTAGTCTAAGAGGACGGCACCCCCTGAAGCCTGGCAGGGCTTTTTCTGCGTTTTCAGGGCAGTTTGGAGGGCCGACCGTGGTGCCCAAGGGTCTCGGAACCCTAAATCCTAACCCTCAACCCTGAAACCCTAAGCCCCAAGCGGTTTAGGGCTGCAGGTTTAGGCTTCAGCCCCTACACCCCTAGGCCCTGAACTCTCAAATCCCCAAACTTACCTTAGCCATGCTGTCCGCAGGCATTGATTCCGCCCGTGCTCATGCCGATCCGTCGAGTAAGGCTCACCTGTGTTGGTGTTAAGAAACGAACAATACCCCTAAGGGTCCTACTCTGACTCTTACTGTTGCTAGTGCTATTACTATTACTTACTATTACAATTTCTAATTCTACTCCTACTACTGCTACTTGCTAGTCCTACTGCACCTACTGCTGCTGCTACTACTACTACTACTGCTACTACTACTACTACTACAACTACTACAACTACAATTACAACTACAACTACTACTACTACTACTGCTGCTACGACGACCACCACCACCGCCACCGCCACCGCCCCACCACCACCACCGCCGCCTCCACCACCACCACCGCCGCCTCCTCCACCACCACCGCCACCGACACCGCCACCGCCCTCGCCGCCGCCGCCGCGTCGCCGCCGCCGCCTCCGCCACCACACCACCACCACCACCACCACCACCACCACCACAACAAGGATACAGGGCTCAAGGTTTATAAGGGTTGGGATCCGAGCCTAAGGGTCCAAGTACCGAAAAATTAGGTTTAGGGCAAGGCAAGCATGACAAATCACACTATTTACTTTTTCTTTCGGGCGCTGTCGGAAAATGTTGCCGCAGCGTCCGTTTCATGCGCGTGATCAAATACGACAGCGAGATTCACTCCCAGGAGATTTATATTTGTAAGAGGAGATCGGAAAGAAGAAGCCGTTTCTGAAAATCTAGAGCGTCATCCCATTTTACTTTCGCGTGGCAACAAACCACGAACATGGACCAGGATCAGCCTTAAAAATGTCAAACTCGGGATACCCCGGAATTTCGGGGTTCCGGCCGACTAAGTGAGCGGCTTCAACCTGGTCATACAGTTCATCAAGGCTGAGGTGCTTATCCCGTTTGGGAGTCGCAACGACAGCACATGGCTCGTCCCGTTTGGGAGTCGCCGTGTGAGACGCAAGTGAAGGGGCCAGCCTCCCATTTGGGAGGGGCCCCTGTGAAACATTGGAAGCCCGCAGCTTCTTGGCCGGACGTGCTGCCTAAGTGTCGTTTTTTGAGATTCGGGTTCAGTACCAAGTTCAGGCTAAAAAGTGCTTGGCGCGCAAGTAAAACAAACTGATGCAGCAAGCTTCGTTCCACTAAAATTTTCCATACATGAACTCAAGCGTTACTAAAGCTTTGCAACACTTCACAAGAACCACATTGCAGCCGTGATTGCAACTCAGCCGGCGGCTGTGTTAGGCAGGGCTCCGGAAGGGTTGCGTTCGGCGATTTCGCAGAGCCCCCGTGGCCGAGAGTGCCTGTTGGCCAGTCGGACATCCTTACATAAATGGGCAAGCGGTCTCGCGAAGCATAATTTCGTACACCACAACTAAAAATCTGCTTGGGAAAATTTTGCCCAACAAATCCCAAGAACATCGCCCCAGCTTTGCCTATGGCAGTCCAGACAGAAGCGCCACCACCGCTTCCCATTCATGTCACGCCACTTTGTCACCTCCTCCTGCCGTTGGTACAACATCAATTGCTGAGAACAGGTACTGTTCCTTATGTTCTTTTGATCAGGTTTTACGATTTCTTAACAGTTCTGCGCTGGGAAAATCTTCAGAAGTAAACTGGGAATGAATTCCCAGAACTGTTTGAAATTGCACAAAAGTCCTCCCATGCCGTGCGCAGCTTAGGGCTCCGCATCTCTGTCAGAGCTGCACCACAGGTGCAGAGCGGGCCGCCACTGGTGGTCATGGCCGAGAGCAAACGAGGAGGGCAGGGCGTGTGGCAAAGGCTTGATGTAAGCAAAATGCGGGACAACGGCACCGTCAAATGATTTGCAATGTGGTGTCTTTCGTTGTTCACGCCAAGTGGCCCGCAACAAGTCGCTAAACGTTCCTCCATTTGGAAATTCATGAACTTCCATGCCCCATTCCAGAATATTGTTTCTGTTCTTCGTACATACACGGATCAGAGCATCCATGGCCAAACCAAGACAACGTTCATGTTCCAAGTGCATACGTTGACCAGGGCAGCCATGCTGAAACCGGAATAATGCTCGTGTTCTAGGTGCAAAGCATACTCGAGCATCCATGCCCAAGCCATGTAGCGTTCGCGTCTCCAGTGCTTGCGACGACTACGTAGAGCATCCAAGTTGAAACCATAACACGGTTCGGCTGCAAGATGAATATGGTAACCAGAGCATCCATGCCAAAATCGGCATAAGACCCGTATTCCCAGGGCATGTTGCGAGCATAGCAACCATGCCCAAACCATAATGATGTTCGTGTTCCGTGCACATTCAATCATGCAACAATGAGAGCATCCATGCCCAAATCATGGTAAGGTTCACTGACCAGAGCATCAATGCTCAAGCCAGAATAACATTCATGTTGCACGGGCATACGGTGACTAAAGCACCTATGCCCAAATCAGGATAACTTCGTACTCCAAGCGCGTACAGTGACCAGAGCAACAACATTCATGTTCGACGGGCACGAGGTCACCAGAGCATCCATACCCAAATCATAACTAACAACATTCATGTTCCACGGGCATGCGGTCACCAGAGCATCCATGCCCAAACAAAATAACATTCTTAGCGGATGGGCATACTGTGACCAGAGCATCCATGCTCAACCAGAATAAGGCATTTTTCAGGGGCATGCTGTGAGCACAGCAACCACGCTGAAACCATAATGACGTTCGTGTTCCGAGCACATTCAGTCATGCAACAATCAGAGCATCCATGCTCACATGGTAAGGTTCGTGTTCTGCGCGAACACTGACCAGAGCATCATGCTCAAGCCAGAATAGCATTCATGTTGCAAGGCGTCTTGAGGTTTAGTGGTTGAGGGTTTAGAGGTTTTAGGTTGATAATGGAATACTTGGGATTTGGGCGGTACTAATTGTACTACACGTGTTGGGCAAGTATATGATTATTGGGTCTCTGGACCCTTAGGGTAAGGGCTGGAATGAGTCAACTTAATGGGTCGTATAGAGTTTTGTATAAGGATATTCAGGGTTTCGGGTTTAGGTGTTTGCGTTTAGGGTTGCAATGCGGTGGATACCTAAAATCTGGTATAACTACGGAAGATCTTGCAAACATAAATCCAAAGGTACACGGTACTCTCCACCGTAGGTCCTGTTTCAAGGATCCGATAAACACACAAGATAAGGATGTTGGGGGTTCGGGTGTAGGGATTTGGGTTTAGGGGTTGGGGTTTAGGGTTTGGAGTTTGGGGGTTCAAGGTTGTGGGGACTACTGCGACGGAGAATAAAATGGCAAAGGAATTGGTATACGAAATGAAAACTTAAGTTCTAGAGGGACTATATACGGAGTGCATTAGGATCTTGAATTAACTGACCATTGTACTGAAACCTTTTTATATACGATGTATTCAGATGCCGTAACTTTTGATCTTGCAACACCCAATAAGCCCCCAGTTTCTACGTATTTCCCATGTTCTTTGCCATCAAGTTCTGCTTGGTAGCATCCCTATTTATAAACCCCAAACCTTGCCCCTGAAACACACCCAAACATTAAGCCCCTAAACCATATCCCTGGATAACCCCATAACATCCCCTGAAAAGGACCTATGTTCCATACATAAAGGGGCGGCAGCATACAAACCCCGACGAACCATAACCCTGCACCATTACTTTTGGGAAATCCATTTCGACCCCTTACATTAAGCTCCTTAATAGCAACCTAGTCACGAAGTCGCCCTTCGCAGTGCCTAGCCTCAGCGCAAGGTTACGTAAAACTCTTAAAAAAAAAAAAACAGGTCTAGGGTTCAGGCTTTAGGGTTTCAGGTTTTTGTGCAAAGTTCAGGGGTTACGGTTTACGGTACATTTACATTTGGCTAGTGTGGATAGAGAGAACGGAAATGAAAAACAAAAGCTACAATTTAGGTCTTCGGTTTTAGAAAATAGAAAAAAACATGGAAACAACCATGTTAATGGAGTTTATACAAGCACCACTATCAGGATTAATTCCTTCATTCCTTGCTAACCACAAGTCAACAGTTTAAGATGGATGTCCGAAAGCTTCTGCAAAAAAAACATATGTAGTCTCATATGGCTCTCACCCGTGATACGATGGTTACCATGAACGACGCATAACCGAGGCATATTGATCTACAAGATCTACCACGAACCGAACACAATAAACTTAAGCATGAAGGGAAGCGGAGAACCGATAATATCAACAGTAGGCAATGGCCGGGCCGCTGTTTCAGCAAGCGCGTGAAAAGCGGTACCAAGGGAACGAGATCCTTTCAGGAATCAGGCATGAAGATGCATGGTTGCAGGTCCAGGGTTTGGGGCTTATGGGGTTTGCTTGTGGAATTCATATTTGGCGGCATGCCAGAGATAAAGGACATGGACCCAATTGCGAGTTGAAGTCTACCTACAAGCACAATCTACAAGAAACCAAGACTTAAGGGTTTATTGTTTTTAGAGGGGTGGGTTTGCAAGAGCATGGTGATGGGATTTGGGCCACGTGCCGTGGTCGCAGGGTGATATGGGGTGCATTGTTGTGAAAAAGCCCGCACCTGTGTGAAGTGCCACCCTCGAAACTCATCTTCAACCTTCCTACTCATCATGTTCTGCACCAAAACTGAAAAGTACAGCAGGCAATTGCTCTTTCCAAATTCAGAAACGTTGTGTTGTTGGTTGCTTGTGAGATCACACACGTGAGCTCAAGGGGTTTAAGAGCAAACAGAAACGCACAAAATCAAGAGGCCATCCTCTCTGACGACGACCGATTGCGGCTGCTTGCGCGGATCGCTACGGAAAATGGGCTGCCCCAACTGTTGCGCATGCTTTTTTGAAGTCATCATGTGTTTGTGTATGTATGATGTGGTGTAAACGCACCAGCAAGTGTCCATGACAAGTGCCGCGGCAAATTGCGAAAACTAACATCCTGCAAGCAATGGGCAAATCCGCAAGAAAATGGCCTAACTGATATCACACTTTGTGAATAAGCACTTTGCCACGGACACGGGCCATCCAACGCGCGGTCCACTTAATTGTCATGATGAATATTATGGCAATGGGTAAAGCTGCCGGTATGAGTTTGGTATAGTTTGGTCTCTGTTCTTGTCATTGCCCCGCGCGGCACGGGCCCCAATGCTACAACCCAAGACATGAAAACCTCCTTTTGACTCCTTACGACTCACAAAGACAACATGTGCCCGGGGCCATCTACGAAGACCCCATACCCTATGCTTATGAGGTTGCTGTTCCTGCAAGGTTGGAATGATGAATCAATAGCACCCCATGGCTTTATTGTTGTACTTGTAAAGCCGTTGACTATCAGCTTTGCAAACGTTCTTTGCTGCTTTCGGCCTTAACATACACGCTGGAATGTGTTCAAGCAGCCGTGCCGCGGATGCTAAATCAATGCGTCACCGCGAAAACCCTCGTCCATATCATATGCGGCTTCCGATGGACAGAAAACGAATTTATCGTGTATCCTAAGAATTGTCGGGCGATGTGCAATTCAGCGTCTCGCCGGGCAACGATTCCGTGTTTCCGTGATTTCTTTGCTACACGATCCGAGGCTCTAGAATTGCTAGTAAGCACCACTAATACCGCAGAATTATAAAAAGCTGCTTTCGGTGTGTTGCTACAAGATGGAAAGGACAAATAAAACGACTACCGCAAGTACTAGTACCACTACAAATACTAATACCAGAACTGGCAAAAGAAGAAGAAGAAGTAGTAGTAGTAGTAATAATAATAATAGGTATATAGTAACAATAATAATGGTAATAATAATTTCTAAGAGTAATAGTCATAGTAACAATATTAATCGTAATAGTAACTTCTAATAGTATTAGTAATACTAATATAATAATGGTGAAAGTAGTAATAGTCATAGTGCCTCTACGATGACGACGACGACGACGACTACTACTACTACTCCTACTGCTACTAGAAGAAGGACTAGGGCGACTAGGGGTAGCGTCCGATGCAGCGGTGGACAAGAATAGAAGTAGAGAAGCGCAGTCAATGGTAGAAGACGAATAGGGAGGAGAGAAGAGAAGAGAAATAAAACAAAAGGAAATAGGACAAATAAGAACCGCACCATCAACGCAAAGCGTGGCGGCGACGGTGCGACAGACAAGAAACAAAGAGTAACAGTAAGAGTGATAATACCTCACTAGTGATAACAACTGTCTAGCGAAGGTAGTGATAGCAGATTATGGCTCGCATGAGCAATCTGGGTGGCACCAGAATCTACTGGCATAACCATTCCGGGACTGGCTTCTGCTGTTGTGAGTATCAAAAATGCCATGCCGCCCCTGGAGTATGATGATCTATTGAAATCTACTGTAATATGTTGTAATTCAATATAATGTACTGCATTCTGACATAACATCTTTATTGCTACTAATACCGTAATGACGGGTGTTACTATCTAATCTACGTATGTAATATATACTACTGTAATCTACTATATATCAATGTATTATCTTTATTGCTACTATTGTCTGTGTCTACTATTATTTGTCACCAGCTTTACTAGGTAGTTTCCCTAAATGAGGGGACCCCAATATAGATCCCAATATACTAACGTCCTCATTATTTTGGGGTACCCCTAACTTTGGGAGACTACCACAACTATTGTGTTACTGAGGCTGGACATGAGCCTCACGCTTGAGGGTTGCTCCGAGCTGGCTTTACACGTTGCGTGGTAAGGATTGGGGTTTAGGGTTTAATGGTTTAGGGTTTCAGAGTTTAGGGTTTAGGAACCACAGGACCCAAATGATCACCGACACGCGAAAAACCAAACCTGTGCCAGGAACATGGCTCCTTGCAATATCCAGAGATCCGTTCAACTGACAACAACACACAACCCTGAAGTCAAACCTTGTCCCTAAGGGTCCAAGTACTCGATAAACATATACTCTCACAAAACCTGTGCTACAATTACTATTGCCCTAATCTCAAATACCCAATTTATCATGATTATTGGGTACTTGGACCTTCGACCCGGAACCCTAAATCCTATATGTCCCTATAGATCCCTATTATATGTGTGTATATATATATATATGTAGATATACGCGCGTATGCATCTACAAGTGTATATGTCCCTTTAAATAGACCTAATTGTTGGGTATGTGGACCCTAATTAGGGTTATCCTCACAACTGAACAACACAAAATCGCCAACGTTTCGGTGTAACCTGTCCGCAAAGCGCTTTAGGGCTTAGTTTAGGGTTTTAAGGCTTAAGGTTTTAGGGGTTTGGGGTTTAGCTCTAAACCCTAAACACCCTAAACGCCCTAAACCCTAAGCACCCTAAACACCTTAAACCCAAAACACCCTAAACTACACCCTAAACCCTAAAGCGGCTTAGGGTTTAAAGCTCTCAGATCTGCAGCTTCGCATGATTGTCGCTGTCCCATGGGTTTCCCTGCGGCTCGAAGTCTACATATTGGGGTTTAGTGGTCTAAAGTCCTCGAAGGGGATTATGTTGGAGATTATATATGGGTTTAGGGTTTAGGGTCTCGAAGTCTACAGATTGGGGTTTAGGGGTCTAAAGTCCTTAAAGGGGATTATGTTGGAGATTATATGGAGGTTATATACGGATTGTATAAGGTTTAGAATTTAGGGTTTAGGGTTCAGGATGCTCCCATTAATTCCCAGAAGTCGATAAATGGTAAGTACATAAGTTCGGAGCCCTAGGATTTGAAACCTGCCCTACTTCCAGGACCATGCTTATTCATTATCCCCGTTGGGGTAAAGGCAAGACACCATTCTTTTGTAAAAGGCTGCTTGAACGGTTAGAACCATGCTGCGCAAAGCCGAATACGACAACGCGCCAACGTGCCCCATGCTGCCCGTACTTGGAGGATCTCTTGACTTAGTAAGTCTACCGAGTAACTTGCGTTATAGGGCTTATAATAGGGGTTAGCGACAGTAGGTAGACTTACTAATTAAGTCAAACGACCATACAAGCAGTGCACCCAGAAACCCTTCAATCGGCACTGCCTCTGGCACTCTTGAGAGGTCGAATGCCAAGTCGGCATAGACCACTCCGCTTGTGGGCCTGAGGATAAAGTCCCCCTTACCTAGATAGAATACCTGGACCCCCAAAGTGTGTAAAATCACGGCCTTCATGGCTGGTATTACGGGTTTAGGGCTACCATTACTTTTGGGGTTTAGGTATGGACTTTATGGGGATCTAGTTATGATGTTGGTCAATTCCACACTCTATCTACTTCTTAAAGGGTTCAAGGGTCAAGGGTTGAGGCTTTTGGAGTTCCTGGTTTGCGGAGTTTAAGGGTTCAGGGTTCGGGGTCGCGCGTTTCATGTTCCGTCTACTTAACTTAAGGGGGACTATGAACCCCAAACCATACCTAAGCCTCTAACCCTACCGCTTTTTTGGGGTACCTAATTTCGTAGAAGATACTAGACACGAAGTTTGGTATCCTAAGTAAGAACGGGGTAGATTTTGGAGATATAGGGCCCTAAACCCTATGTAAACCTTAAACCCTAAACTCCCTAAACCCCAAAAAAATGCATGGTTGCAAGGTCTGATTCCCTACCTCAGAATCAAGTGATGGGACGTTTCTGGCCCATGTGCGCCATAGACTGAACTCCTAGTATCCCCCTCAATAACCCCTACAGTATAGGGTTTGGGGTTTAGGGTCTGAGCTCCCTGCAACCCCCTAATAAACCTTTATGGTACTCCCCTCTATAATCCCCTATATAACGCACCCTTTAAGGAGTTTAGGCTATAGCTCATATAAGGTTGAGGGTATTGGGAAGTTGGATTAAGTACAGGAGGGGTACTATGTATTGGGGCCCCATGTATAGGGAGCTGATTGACGTTTATTGCATTCGGCAGGTATGGGTTCAGTTCCCGCTGAGACTTTTCGAGTGTTGGCGTCGCTGACAGAAGTATGTAAGGTCTAGGTTGAAGTTCAGTTTGCAGCTCCTCTCCCCTGTGGGGGTTTACCATGTTTTGCTTCCTGTTGTGCCACGAAGTTTTTCCGGCGCCAACCTACAAGCAGAATCTTGGCTTGCAAACACTCACAAGCATTGCCTTACAACCACAAAGCTCTACTGCAGGGGCCTAAATATTCACCAATATCATTTGAAGTCCATTCGAGGTACTGTATACTATAATTAAACAAAGAATATGGAACCATAGGTAAATATTTAGGCCCCTATATTCGGTGGAAGCTTTAGAGTTGGGACTGTAGTTTAAGGATCGGTATTAGAGCATCGGCTTAGGAAATTTAGGCACTTGTGTCATGATGATTTGGTAGCAAATGAAGAGAACTCCTGCGTAAAAGCGGTGGGGCTTTAGGGTGTGCATCGTATGCAGAATCCGGTTTTTGCTTGAGTGTTTCGCCTTTGCGGCATCTAAAGTTTATCCCCAAACCACAGACAGCCCGTATCAGAGTCCTAAAGACTCCATCTTGCACCCTACAACATAAGTCTTGAAGTAGGGCCCTGAATGATTAAGGTTGGATGCCAGAAATCGTGTACAATTACTGTAGAACAGGTTCTTTAACATCTCCTCATTACTCATGTGTTTTTTTTTTCGGAAGCCCATAGCCATAGGCTTCCTACAGGCCGTGAAAAGCCTCGTGGTAAACTTATAAACTCCCTGGATCGTTCGCTAACATGTCGAAGTGGGCAATGTATAGCGCTACAAAGGCGGCAACATCAACTAAATGCACGGGCCCCGCAGCGGCGGAATGACATAAACAGTTACGAACAATTATCTTGGAGCCCTGAAGCTCTAAAAAAAGCTGTACATCTGGAACACAGTCGCACCTAGCATGCAAAAGGATGCAAAACCGTCGGAAACTTGACATAAAGCAGCACAGAATAAGCGTCACCAGCAGTGAGGCTATTGTATGAAAGCAACTGTATCAAACAATCATGGCTTTGGAGTGATAACATGAACAGTGCCTCTACCTGGAGATTCAACAGCGATTATCGAGGCATGCGGCCAAGATTCTGTGTGACTGGAAGCCCCAGAAAGGGTTGGGGGTTTATGGATGCTGCTTGGAAAGCTTACCCTAAACCCTAAACCCCAACCATAGAAAGCCTTGAACCCGTAAAGCGAGAACTTGCGCGTGAATCCTCAACAACACTTGCATTCCTGAACTCTCGAACTCTAGCTGCTTTAAGCCCTACTCATCCCGTCTGGTCTCCTCAAAACCTTGATCTCAGGGTTTAGGGTTAAGGGTAGGGCTTTGGAGTCACAGCTAAGGGCACTTACTGTCATGCACGGCTTGAAGTATCCCTGAACCCCAGCACGTCCGCCCTAAACCCTGAACCTCGTAACCCCCAAATCCCTAAACCCTAAACCCCAAATAACAGTTTGCATTTTCTCCATTATCCCTATATACCCTACATAAACCTAATCCTAAACCCTAAATCCTAAAACCCTAAATCCTAAAACCCTAACTCCCAAAACCCTGAACATACTACCCGTAAGTCCCAAAACCTTCAAACCGTTGCCGAGTTGCAGCGCATGGCGTAAGATGACGGGGTCGGAGCCAAGCTTTTCCTAGGCTTATTGAGGAATATTGGTGGGTTTAGGGTTTGGGGTTTAGGGTTTAGAGTCTTGGGTTCCTTTCGGGGTAATATTTGGGATATGTTGGGGTCATATTGGGGTAATGGACTATAAAATGGAAACTACAAGGATTGCAGGGGCTGTATAGGGGTTATATACAGGGATTATAGGGATGTGTTGGGGTTATATTGGAATCATGGAAAATAAAATGGAAACTACAAGGATTATAGGTGGTTATATAAGGGTTATATGGGGATTATACGGATATTGGGGCTGTATTGGGATAATAGAAAATAAAATCGGAACTACTTGTTTTAGGGTTTGGGGTTTAGGGGTTCTCCTTGGCTGATTGAGGGTTTAGGGTTGAGGGCTTGTGCATGCACCTTCGGACCTCTGTGAGCTATAGTCTAAACTACCTGGTATCCCCTTCCCTTGGGCTCCAGTTACCTAAATAATGCGCTCTAGGTTATATGTACCCTACAGTTACAAAGCCCAGTAGCCCACTATTTAGGCAACTGGGAGCCTTAGGGCTTGATATCTCTATAAAACTCCCTCCCCTATAGAATCCCCTATGAAACCCCCTTTTTAGGAGTTGAGACTGTAGCTCATACAGCCTATACGGTCTAAGCTAGGCTCTGAGGAAATAGCTGCATGTAGGTCATCTTTATAGACATTCCTAAACCCCAAAAGTATGTAGAATAACGGCCTTTTGGGCTATATTTAGGTGTTTTGGGCTATTATTTTACGTACTTTGGGGGCCCAGGTTGGGACCCAGATTATTTGTACACATGGAGCCCTCGGAAAGGTTGCGAGCGGCTCATAAAGCATCTGCTTGCCAACCTACGCCTTCGGAATTGGGGCTCCGAATACAAGCTACCTAAACCCCAAAAGCATGTAAAATAATCACCGAAAATCACTAAAGATAGCCATGAGGGCTATATGTTTACATACCTTTGGGGTTCAGGTAGGGAGTGGAGGTGGCTACATTAAGGGGGTATACGTGGTTGAGGCCTATGGGACTTACAGGAGCTCAGTTTCCCTAGGGCTCCATGTCTACAAATACGCAAACCCCAAAAGTATGTAACATAGTAGCCCTAAACCTATAATAACAGCCATAAAGGCCATTAGTTTACATCTTTTTGGGGGTCCAGGTAATACCTACTCTGGGCCCCCAAGTGTATACATCTGACCTACATTGGGCTATTTGGAGCCTTAGGGTTTGGGAAAATGAGACCGTTAGCCTCTTAAGGATTCAGAAGTTAAGGGCATCAGCTTAAAGTGTTTATCGTAAAGGCTGCAAGATCTATAAGGGCTGTAGCACTTTTTGCACGGCTACTTCAGGATCACACCAGGGATAGAAGTCCAGGATGTTCATGCTCAGAAGCTTAAGGTATATACCGTCCCCAGAGACTAACATGAAAGTGTACGAAGGCCCCACAAGGGCTACTTTGTGTTTGTAAGGGCCTGCATATGAAGCTCTTCTATGTTGACCTGTTTGGAGGACAGATTGGGGCAATGAAGTCTTAGCTTTAGCCTCTTAAAGTCCTAAACACTAAACCCGTAGATTTAGGAATTCTACTTACAAAGAAAGGGAGGAGACTGACCAGGTGGTGTTCAAACAGCTCGCCTCTAACCCAGTGGGTTTAGGGTTTAGGGGAGCGCTGCAAACTCCAAAGGCCTCAACACTGCCCCTTTTCTAGGGCGACAACCCTCAACCTTGAACCTTCCCACACCCTAAACCTCAAACCCTAAACCCGTTCAGGACCCAGTCTCCGTCGGAATCTTCGGCGTCTCCTCGCATGGGGGCTGCCCAATTCAAGGGTTCTTCGGCCAATTTTAGGGTTCAGGGCTTAGGGTTCTGGGTTTAGGGTTGGAAGTTGCCGCTGTGCTACTGTGGCATATTCTTCATAATATAGGCCCTCCCTCCCCTCAACAAGTCGGCAGCCCTAAACCCTAAATCCTCAACAATACACCTCAAACCCTAAAGCCATTCAGACTTATCCTTGTGCATGTCCCTGTCCCCAAGACCACTCCTATTTTGAGGAACCCTACACCCTAAAATTCCATACGGCCGGAGAAACCCTAATGCCTAAACCTGAAACCTTTAGCCAAGTTCCCTTAGTCACAAGTCCTATATTCTACTTCTTAAGTTTGCTACACGGTGCACCAGCGCAGAATAGTGCTTGAGGCAGCAAGAGGAAAAAACACATTGCAGTGGCAGAAGAAGATCTCCGCAGCATTTCAGCTGCGCTGCATGCTTGGACGGCAAACGGAAGCACGCGCCGGGGCCGAAGCGTTTCAGCTGCGCTGCATGCTTGGACGGCAAACGGAAGCACGCGGCGGGGCCGCAGCGTTTCAGCTGCGCTGCATGCAGCCGCTTGCTTCTGCAGCCAGTCATGCCGCAACGCTTCTTTGACGGAAATGCGTTCCGATGGGTCCCTCCTGAGAGTTTGCTGAAGAAAGTCCCAGGCAACCAAGGGTCCAAGTACCTAATACCTATGTACTTGTCCAACTAAACCCCCAAACCCTAAACCCCTAAACCCTAAACCCTAAAGCCCTGAACCTAGTTATTGGGCACATGGACACTCTGGGTAAGCAACTACATGTTTGGGCCACGCTCCCTAGGCCAGGCCGAAGGTCCAAGGTCAAACCCTATTTAGGGTTCAGGGTTTAGGGTGTAAGGTTTAGGCTTAGAGCTTTGGGTTTGGGGTTTAGGGCGTAGGGTTCCTTAACCCTAGACTTCCAGCTATTTGCGGCTGATTTTGGTGGCTTCCAAAGCCAGTTCGCTACTTCAAGAATTGGGTGCTTCGGGGGAGTAATATGGGCAGTTCTCAAAACAATGCCTATACAATCCTTAAGGAGCACCCCCCACAGTCTCTTAATCATCCTCACATCTGACAAGCCCTAAACCCTAAACCTTAA
>CAJNIZ010043957.1:0-11177 GCA_905231905.1 Symbiodinium pilosum
TGCCCGGCCTGCACCTGGCGAGTCTAGTTGAGCACTGCGTTGGCGTCCGAGGACGAGGCGGAAACTTGTGAGTCGGCCATTGCTCCACTTCTCCGTTGGGAGTTGTGGTCAAGAAGGGGCCGAAACTAAGTAAGCAAAAAACTTGCAAAGCTGGCTTGCAGGCTTGCAGCCGATGCGCCTAGGGCTTAGGGTTTAGGGTTTAGGGATTTAGGGTTTAGGGATTTAGGGATTTAGGGTTTAGGGTTTAGGGATTCAAAAGCAGCTTTGTTAAAGAAAAGAAAAAGCAACACAAAAGCAGCTGTAGCCTACAACGTCCCGATCAACTTCTGGCCGGCTGAAAAGGATGCCCATAGCATGCTCCCACCTTGCACAAAGAGGGAGGCTTCCAAAAGTCCAATTGCTGGTCCAGAATATAATACACTATATGATATAGTAATGAAATGTCGAACCGTGGATGGCGTGGGAGGTCTTAATTGTGCGAAGCTCTCGGGAAATCACTCAGCAGCGCCAAGATGATGTGGGGGCGCTGTTGCGTGACAACTCTTCCGTAAGTTGCAAGCGTTGGCTTGCTGATGAACATCATATCTAAAAAAGTCAGTCAACAGGACCTTGAGGCAGAAAGCATTCGCTCCTTAACGGAAAGCATTTGAATTGCCGACCACAGGGACCTCCGGAAGACACCACTCAGATCTTTCGATCTTTCCAGAATCCTTCCCCCCACCCTGCTTAAAGAGGTCGATGTTGGGTTGCTGTACTGAACACTCATCAGGCCAACGCTACAACATTATGTTGGATCATCAAAATATCACATGAAGGGTTTCTCAAAACGGGGGACCCCGAGAGACCCTACAGGAATTTATCAGGATTTTAGGGGTGGGATGATTTTGAGGAACCCTCACATGGTATTTTCCAATAAATAGAAGGACCCCCAATATAGACCACCAAAAAATTCACTATCCTTGTTCTGGGGACCCCCCCCCCACCCCCCAATTTTTGGAAACCCCATCTCTATCCCAGCCACTGCGCTGCGTAGCCACAGCTGGCAATGGTAGCGTTCAGGCAGGCAGTTTGAGTCGCAAAGTCTGCCTGGTCACGGGACGTCTTTTTAGTTGGGTTTAGGGCGTAGGGCTCATGAAGGGACATAAATGGGAACCCCCAAACAGGGAACCCCAAGAATATAGTAGGAATATAATAGAATATGAGGACCTTGGAAGGAATCTTTTTATATTCCTACTATATTCTTAGCATTTGAAAATAATGTAGACCCGTGATTAATAGACCCCTCCTTTTATTATTCGCAATCCTATTGTAATCCCTATTACAAGGACGGGGTGTATTAATCACGGGTCTACATTAAGAGGCCTATTATCCGACATGGTATACATGTGGCGGCTGCCTTCTCTTGCTCCCAGAAGGCATCCAGAAGGTACCTACACCCAACTCCAGTCCCTAAACCCTAAACCCTGAACCCTGAACCCTAAACCCCGAACCCTGAACCTAAACCTTCTAACCCTCGCACCTAAGCCATCCTCTGGTCTGCGAACCCAAACCCTAAACCCCAGAACCAGGACATGTCTGTATACTCCGTGCAAGCCCTGTATGAGCTAGAGTCTAAACTTCTTACAGGGGGTTCTGTAGGGGATCATATAGGGGAGTTCTGTAATGCGGCTTAAGGGGGATACTAGGAGTTTAGACTTAGACTATAGCTCATATAAACTTTTGCCCCCTTTAGAGCCCATAAACCCTGAGTCGCCTGCCTCAATCCTCCGGGACTGTGACAGCCAGGACAGCGCCTGCTTCCATAAACCTGGGTTGCTGTTACTGAGCCGTCCTCAGAATCCTACTAAAGTAGGGTTTAGGGTTTGGGTTGTTATTAGGGCTTTAAGAACCAAACCAAAACGTTTACAAGTATTTATTTCGGAGGCCCCTAGGAACTTAAACTCAGCTACCATAATAGCGGTATGTACATGGTAAATAAAAGGGCTTCCTTCCTTGTTATAGTAGCCCTAAACCCTAGACCCAAAATACTCGTGTTTCCTTATTCTAGTAAACTGAACTTAAGCTCCTTAACTATGTGGCACTTAGGACCCCTACTAAGCAGTAACCCTTAGGGACCTATATTCAGAGTATAAAGGAATCTCAAATGGTTAAGAGTCTAGGGCCCAAGCTAAGGTTCAAGGAGTTAACACCCCTAAACCCTAAACCCTAGAGACCCAGAAACTCCCAGTGGCACAGGCCGCAAGGATGACCTAAGGGCTACTCGGATGGTTGCCCCATTAGACTGTAGTCTCCTAAGGAAGTATCTTTAATCTTCATTGTAGTAGAACCCTAAGGAATTATGAATCATATTTTTACTATAGGTCTAGGGAGACTACAGTACAGGGGATACAGGGTCTAGGTTTGGGGTGTGGGCTTCTATAGGGGGTTCTAAACGGTCTATAGGGATGTTGCGGTTTGAAGGGGTTACGGTTCAGGGCTTAGGGTCTGGAGCTGTGGGTTTAGGATTATGAAGTCTCAGGGTTGTGAGTTTAGTGTTAAGACGTAGAGTTTCTAGGGTTCTGGATTTGGGGAATTGGGGTTACTTAGAAAAAACAACAGCTGGCAATGAGTAAGTGGCGGTTTCTCACAGCTCTACCCTTCGACTTTCACTCGGTGTAGCTTATGAAGTCCTGATGAGAGTATGCCGGAAATTGACAACCTGATGACTACCCACCTCTAGATGACTTCTGATTGGGGCGAGAAGGTGTTGCAAAACAGCGGGGCATCGAAGTAAGGGCCTTCTTACATGCTAGATACGAAGTGCTACGACCGTCCAAGTTGGCTTTTGAGCAGCTCCTGGTGTATTGGTCTTACTTACTAGACTTATAGACCAGTTCTCTCTTGTGGGGACACCATAGCTACAAAAGCAAGGGCTGGGGTGAGTAGAAGCGAGTAAAAGAATCAACTCCACTCGAGCCTGGGCTGTTGTGACAGAATAAAAACCGAAGAACCCAAAAATAACAAACGACAAAGACCACTGACTGCCTACCATTAGGGTAGAAAGGCTTTAGGGTTTAGGGTTACTGAAAAAAGGACCGCTGAAGTGCCTAGCGTCCACCATGGACACTGGAGATGGCTTCATCCCTGCCAGAAAGGCCTGTAGTCTCCTTAAACCTATAATAAAAATGCGAATTTTCAAATTTCTGTAACATCTCAGGTTTATACTATAATAGGAGTTTCAAAATATTTCCTAAGGACCTTAGGGTTATATTATAATAGGAATTAGAAAATATTTCCCAAGGACAGTACAGAGGCATCCTGAAAAAGGCACAGGGCCTGCTGCCATTTGCGCCCCCGCTCGCAGGCGGAAGCTGCTGTATTCACCGTGTCTGCGCGATGCCTTACTAGTGCTTCGGGGGGAGTGGGAGAGCGGATCCCTACAACTATAGTCCCCCTCAAGTAGATAGAATATGGCTTTGGGGTACATTAAAATAAGATCCCCATATACCCTATATTCTATCTACTTTACTTAAGGGGGGACTATATCCCTACACAATCCCAATATCATACTTCTGAGATTCACTCCCCACTCCCTTTAAAGCACAAGCAAGATGCTTCTTGAGAGTGGACAGTTCGCTCAATAAGCTAATGGCCAGCTGCCACTGATGCCCTTCCTCAGTTTATCTTGCGCTTTCTCTGCCTAGCTCACTGCTCCTTTTACGGACTTGTAGCTATCGCAAGGGGATTGAAAGGGCAACTGCAGTCCCCCTTTGAGATAGAATATGCCTTTGGGGTATCTTATAATAAGATCCCCATATCCCCCATATTCTATCTAATTAAGTGGGACTATAACCCTTCAGAGGTTTCCAGGTAGGTGCTTCACAGAAACTCCCTCATACTGCAATGTGTAAAACAGGGATCCTCGGAGGCGGCGATGCCAATGTTCCAGGCCATCCTGAGATAGGCTTAGGGTATAGAGGAATTATGTAATTAATATTAGGGTTATGTTGGGGTTAGATTGGGATAATGGACAAGAAAGGAAAATGACAGCCACTATTTAGGGTTTAGCGTTCAGGTTTTAGGGTTTAGGGCTTAGGGTTTCGGGCTTAGGGTTTACGGCTTAGGGTTCAGGGTTTTGAGCTTTGGGGGGGGTTGAGGGTAACTTGAAACACTACAGTATTCCTACTACACCCCCGTATGATTCCTATCAAACCCTTTGATTGGGTTGCTGAGCTTAAGTTAAGAGAACCTATCATTTACTATAGAATTACCCATATTATGGTGACTTCATCTATGTTCCTTGACAGCAACACGGTTGAGGGACCTAAGTGCCTTAACAGCAACCAGCATCCACCCGCCAGCTCGCCGCAGCCGCATGTGCGACAGCAGGGCCAAGGCAGGCTGCCATTGCCTTGCTTTTTGCGGTTGGGTTCCCCAAAATTAGGGTGTACCCTTTTGGTTTTTTGCAAAGGGATATATAGGCATAATGGGAAATAAAATGGAAAGTACTACGTACGGTTTCGGGCTAGGGGAACTCTTGGGAACTCAGGATGAATCGGAAATACCCATGTATTGAGGTAGAAGCAAGTCAACCGAATAGTAAGCTTCTTCACATGGTATTGTCCAGGAAGGCTCGTGATTTCCCGTCTATACATATTCCAGAAGTTAGTCTGGGTTGCTGTCATGGAACTTAAAATAAGTCACTATAATGAAGAAATCCGACTGTCTGCTATATATATATATATTTTTATTCACGTTATGCTAAATCAATTTAAGCTCGCAGCAACCAAGCTGCTGGGCCAACACGCAGCCATGCATTGCAGCCCCGTAACCTGACCAGGCAAGTCTTCAGTGTGGAGATACGGTCTGGCATGACTTAAGCAAATCTAAGGTTTAGGGTTTGGGGTTTAGGGTTTAGGATGTGGAGTCTGGGCTCTAGGGTTTAGGACAGACTTCTTAGCCCTAAGTTCTAGATAAGGTGGTAGGCTCCATTATAGTACCTATACTCCCTCCCCCACCCCTCAGCGCACGTGACCTTTGAACAGGTAACCAGCTTTAGAAGGTAACCAGATGTTTCTGAAGCATCATAGTGACTGCAATAGTACTAATAGCGCAGAACACCTTAAGCATGGCAATGGCAATCCCCACTAGAAATAATACTTACATGCACAGACCATCGTTTCAAAATGAGCCTGTGCTGGCTCATAACACCTCCCCCTTGATTGGGTATGTTTAGGTTAGTTTGGGGAGCAGTGGCCCGCAGTATACTACAATCCTTTTCACAGGGGCCCCAAAAGCTATCCCGAATTCGGAGAAACCCACAATTGAGGTTAATGAAGGAGGAACCTGAGTGGGGGGTAGTTCACTCCTTGGACAGCCCGGCTTTATGAATTATCCCCGCAAACCCACAGTTGACACTCCTATGTCCCCCAGTATGGGAGGTCTCTTGACATTATCAGGATGGGAGGATGGCGTATTGGCATGAGGGGGATTGCCAATATTAAGGGGCTAGGGTTTCAGGGCACTATGCGGGGACTATGACTTTTAGGGATATTACCCCAACAATGGAAAACCAAATGCAAAAGAAAATGCACAATGAAATAGAAGCCGGTTTGGTATGATTCGATCCCTAAACCGTAGACCTTAAACCCGAAACCCTAAACCCTCCTAAGCCTAAACCCTAAACCTTAAACCCCGAACCCTTGGCGGGTGGCCCACTTCGTCTTGCTCATGTCCTGCTTCGCGTGCATCTTCCAGAAGCACCAGAGCCTCACAGCATGCGGAGGGGACCCTTTGCGGCTTAGGATTTAGGATTCAAGGGGCTTAGCGTGTAGGGGTTCAGGGTTTAGGGGGGTTCGGACCTAAAGGCCAACATGTCATCTAAATTGTCGTCCGAGGTGGTGCCTAGACCGTCCGAAACTGCGGGGTGCGTTGCTCCGGGCGTGAAACACCATAGCCCACTGGGATCCTCGCCCCTCTCTGACTGGATCGCCATACACAAGCATTGCAGGAGGGAAACACTTCCCGTCTGCTTACGTCAGGCCGGGCGCATGCCTGAGATTACCCCCAATATGATGCATACGTAAGGATGGTCCATGTCCCCTTGGGGGCGCCTTGCAAGGAGAATATTAACAGTAGCTCATATCAGCTTTGCATAAGCCTTATGTAAAGGCCTCCACTTTGTAGCTAGCCACCTAAAAATCCCCAAGGCCTCAGTAGAAATTCGAAAGCCAAGCTCAACGCACCCTAAAGGCTAAAAGTATGTGCAACAGCGTGAAACCACATAGGAGAGGGACCTAAAGGCACTCCCTTATTGTCAGACGGTTCGCAAGAAAGTCAGGACGATGCCTCCCGCCAGCGGCTGCCCCGCGCCACAGCTGCGATGGCTGCTCCCACAACCTGGGCCAAGTAAGGGAATTACGAAACACAGCTTTGGCTTCAGGCCCCAGGGCATGGGGACCCGAGAAACCCTTAACCCTATAAACCCTGAAACCTTGAAACGAAACCCAACCAACTGACCTCCCCTCATTGGCAAACAAATTCCAAGGCATGTATTCGGATTCTAGGGAGACTGCGGAGGGTCCTTCTAAGAGTTCTATGGGGATTACTTTGAGAAACAACACCATCTAGGCAGTACAAAAAGGCTAGGTGTCTACAGGAAACATCGTGTTTATGGTACAGCTCCTAAACCTTAAACCCTGAAGATACTTATGGGGATCCCGAACCTGTTCAAACACCAGTCAAGAGAGCCTAAACCCTAAACCCTAAACCCTAAACACCAGTCAGGAGAGCGACCGCCAAGTTGGTGCTCCAGCATTGGCCAACGCCGCCTGGCGCCAGCGCCTTCCAAAGGGCGTCGTTTGGGTCATTTCCCCCTACAATAACAGTTGCCACAAAAGGAAATAAGAGTTATGATAGCCCTTATTTCCACCCCTTCAGGCCCCTTCAAACACTTACTGCACAGGGGGAATGACCCAAGGCATAATGTACGGGCCTAAGCGATCAGAATAGGAGTTGGAGGTGTATTATGGGATAGTTGTAAGAGGATTTGTTAGGGAATAATGCTAGCAAGTATTGAGGCATCTGCATTAGTGCAAGGTTTCTGGAAGCGCAGCAACAGGCTCTCGACACTGCGGTTTCCTTGTGGAAAGGGTGTAGGATTACGGGCTGAAACATTGCGGATTGACTACACAAGGTTTGCGCTCACGGCTTCAGACTCAGGGCAGAAAGTTTACGTTCATCAAGCAAACCGGCATGCAACACTTTTGGAACTGTTTTCAACATGGCTTCTGCTGAGGCATCTAGTTCGGAAGGGTGGACCTAGCACTTCGAAGCTTTTCACAGTTCCCGGGCGGTAATTACGCATTTTAGGTTTGCAGGTCCAGACAAATGACGGAATACGCATCCCCAAAAGTCGTGGTTGTTCCTGGTTTCCACGGAAAGGAGGTAGTCCTTGTGACAAGAACGTAACGTGTGAAACATGTGGTGCAAAAAATGTATACTCCCTCTAGGCTCGCCCATGACGAGACACAAGTGAAATCAAGAATGACACGTACAACTGCCTCCAACACGTAATCTCTTACAACCTCACCATGTCCGCTACTTACTGGCCGTTAGTAGGGAATGCACAGATCCTTTTAGTGGCCCCCATATCATACACGCCCCAGTAATATATCAGTTTCCATTTTCTTCGCCATTCCTTCAGTCCATACTAATAATCAGCCAGTTGACCGGACTGTACACCTCCAGCTCTTATTTCGTCTTCTATGCCATCCCTGTACACCCCCAGCTTCTGCTTCGTCTTCTGTTTGATTTTCCATTCCCAATAAAATTAGGTAGATGTGGCGAGATGCCGCTAGGGCATGCTGCCATCCGCCAGTGGACCGACTCCAGGCAGTCAGGAGCGTGGTGCAGGCGGTATTGTCTAAGTGTGGCCTGGGCTCAATAAACAAGGGTCCCAGGAATTCTATAAGGGCAATATGGTAGTTTCCCAAAATAGAGGGACCCCAATATGGAAACCAAAATACTATAATCCTTATTATGGGGGCCCCCAAAAAAGGTACCCCTAATTTTGGGAAACCCCCATATAGGGAGTATACACGCGTTATAGGGAACTGCAGGGACGATACAGCGGTTCTATCGATGAGAGATGATAAGACCACCCTATAAGTTAGGTCAATCCCCCCTATAGTAATAGCTCCTTAACATGGACTTAATAAGGCCTTAATATACCTACAATAGTCCCTTGTGGTACCCATTACTGGGTGGGGGATTGACCCAACCTATAAGAGGAAATATGCCGCTTACAACCTGGGATGCAGCGTTTGGCTTGAGGCTTTCACAAGGCTTTGGTTGGTCCATGCCGAAGCCCTAAAACTCTAAAATCCCTAAACCTCCAACTTCTAAAGCCCCTCAAACCCCCGGCTACGACCCTCCTTAAAACAAACCGGAAACCCGCCTAAACCCCCTAAATCCCTAAACCATAAACCTGGATCTCTGAGATTGTAACGTTCTCAAATATGCCATTTGCACTAGTTATGCCTGCGATAAATACATTGCTAAAATTCAAGGATTTTTTGGCTTCGAAGATTGGGAGCTTTGGCGTTTTTAGGATTTAGGCATTGGAGGTTTTAGGGCTGTTGGGCTTTCAATTTTGGAGCTAGGGGTTTACGGCTGAAGACTCAGATGCACATTAGGTGTTTTGGCTTCGGGATTGGGGCTTGGGGCTTCAGGGGGCTGAGGGCGTCTGGCTTACAGTTGGGATTGAGGTTTTCTTGCTTTCGGGCTGAGCGTTGCAGGCTCTCTGGCATCGCAAGCTAACCGGCGCTTGCAAGAAAATTTGCACCCAGCCTGACCTCCTTTGTTGCCACCTTCATCTGGGTTGCTGTTAAGGAACTTAAATTAAGTTACTATATTGGGGAGACCCCATTATTTACTATATATACCCATTATGGTAACTTAATTTAAGTTCCCTTAACAGCAACCCAGTTTGTTGCCACCTTCATGCCCCTCCACGTCCCGGCCATGACCTTGCGCAAACCACCTGCGCCAAAGGAGGCCTTCCAGCCGCAGATCTTTAGGCCAAACCTTTTCGGGAAGTCCAAGAGGGGGTGGCAGGGTTTAGGGTTTAGGGTTTAGGGGCAGACAAAGACGGGGGCCGTGGAGGTTTGCGCTTTGAGGTTTGGCTGTGCATCTGTCCTGGAACATCCTGCCAAGTGACCGGTAGGCAGGCCGACAGTCCTCGTATATACCACGATGAGACAGTCACCAGGTGGTCTGTTCCGCGCTCCTGCAGGGCCTGCTGGCCGCTGACAGGGCGCCACAATTGTTCAAACCTACATGGTAGTTTCCTGAGATAGGGGTACGCCAATATAAACCCCAATAATGCTATACTCCTGATTATAGGTAAGGAGCCCCAAACAAAAAAAAACAAGTTTCAGAGCCCCTCACATCCTCATCTTCATACAGCCCTCAGGGCCGGCGGGTCCTGAAAGTCCTCAAGGCGCTATCATATCCCAAACGATCCATGTTGCAAAGCCCCCCTGTGATGATTTGCAAAAATGAGAGTCGCAAAAATTACCGCACAACCCACTCAAATCCTTAGTGCAAGGGCTGCTAGAATCTTAGAAAGGACGCCAGAAGTACTTTAAGCCCCCGACGCGTCCTCCACCCTGAGCCCGATATGAAGCTTTCAAGCGAAACCTAAACTAACCCATGAACCCTATATTAGCCCTATAGTTGCTAGACAGTACGAACACTACTGTTGTTATTAATCGTAACTCGGGTTAGCGCTACTATGTAATCCGAGTCTCCATGTCATATTCCAGGTTCTGCTTTTGCAACTGGCTGTCCATTCTTTTACCTATTTTTGGCCCGGACGCCCGAAACCCTAAACGCTAGATAAGCTTCTCTTTTCTTTTCCATATCTACCCCTAAGGGTCCAAGGACCCAAATAGTAGGGATTTAGCGCCCAGATACTATAACATTAATGGTATTTGGGCCCTAAAGCCCCATTATTTGGGTCATATATCCCCCTATATAATCCCCATATATCCCTACAGATTTCCCCCTATAACCCCTTTAAAGGGACCCTATTATTTGGGTCCTTGGACCCTTAGGGTATCCCTAGACGGTCGGTAGCTACTCCCGAAAACCCTAAACCCTAAACCCGAAACCCTAAACCCTAAGCCCTAAACCCTAAACCCCAACCGTTACTCCCGAAGTTGAGCCGGAGCGGCTGCCGTCCCAACAAGGCCACCGCGAGCTGCCAGCGACGTGCTGCCTGACTTCGGAGGGGACTTCGGGGGTTCCCAAAATTGGGGGGTACCTTTTTGGGGGGGTTATATAGGGGAATATATAGGGTTTGGGAATTATAGGGTTTAAGGGTTTAGGGTTTAGGGTTTGGGGTTTCCCAAAATTAGGGGTACCTATTTAGGGGTCCCCATTTTAAGCGCTATAGTATGTTGGGGTCTATTTTGGGGTCCCCCTATTTTGGGACCCTACCATTTGTACGGTAGGAGGTGAGCTTACCCAAGGGCTTGTATGGTTATCGTTTATTGGTAAAAGATTTGAAAATTCTACCGAACAAGGAAGTACGTAGGAGGTCCTAGGTAAAGGGGTGGCATAAATACTACTGGCATTCCACAAAAAAGAGCATTTACCACAGAGTGGGGTCTAGGGATATAGAGAGAGGCTCCAAAAATCCCTTGTGAGCACCTCGCCGCATTACTTACCCTGCCCCTGCTCAGCAAGGTCCCCCACACTGCGTCTTGCTTGCTTGCTGTAATTACTGTACTGGTTCCCAAAAAACCCTAAACCCTGAACCCTAAACCTACTGTTTGCCAAAACCCGGAAGCTACGTTGCGCCGAGCGGATTCAGAGCAACCCCAAAACCCCACGCCTAACCTCTAAACCCTCAAAATATAACCACAATATAACCCCAATACAACCCCAATATAACTCCAATATAATAGCAGTATAAACCCAATCTAACTCCAATCTAACCCCACTACAACCCCACTATAAACCAAATATAACCCTAACCTCTAAACCCTAGCCCCAAACCGGTCCCAGAGCCCTAAACCCTAAAACCCTAAGTCAGGTAGCTTATAGTCCCCCTTAAGTATATTGGGGTTATAGTGTCTAGGGACTTTAGGAGGGACCCCCAATAGGGACCCTTAATCCTATTACCATATATA
>CAJNIZ010043957.1:11196-53179 GCA_905231905.1 Symbiodinium pilosum
CCCCTATATCCCTAGGTAGTCCCCATATTAATCCCCATAAGCTACAAGGGTCCCTATTACTTAGATATTGGGATAATGGAAAAGAAAATGGAAACTACTATTTAGGGTTTAGGATTAAAGGTTTAGGGTTATAGTCCCCCTTGAGTACATAGAATATAGCTTTGGTGCATATATATATATGTATATATATGTAATAAGATCCCCATATATCCCATATTCTATCTACTTAAACCCTAAACCCTACGGGGGGACAATAGCTGTCCATTCTTCTAGGCCCCTCCGCCTCGCAAGCGCCAGCGGTGACAGTAAAGCTGACAAGATCGGGCGAGAGCCTGACACGAGGTTTAGGGTTTAGGGTTTGTGGGGTTGCTAGGTACACGCAACAAGGACCAAACCCGAAACCCATAACTTCAGGCTCACATACCAAAAAGAGGTCATAAACACCAAAGAATGGGCTCCGTAGGGTCTATGTAGGGCCTTAGGCCTTCTTGCTTGACGCTAAACCCTAAACCACGGGATGCAGGTCTCTAACCCTAAATAGTAGTTTCCATTTTCTTTTCCATTATCCCAATAGAGCCCCCCATATTCTATCTACTTAAGGGGGACCCTAAACACCCTAAACCCTAAATAGTAGTTTCCATTCTCTTTTCCATTAACCCAATAGGACCCCGATATTAGATCTACTTAAGGGGGACTATAAGACCAAGGGATGAGGCGTTTGGGCTCCGGGTTTAAAGATGACGGCTTTTGTCTTCACGCCCGGCGGAACGCAGCAAGCACGAAAGCAGCCTAACCCGCACCGCACACAGCAGAAATGCAGCTGGGATTCTGGTTTAGGATTCTGGGTTTCGGAGGGTACGAAGCCCAAGGATATGGCACAGTCGCAGGGGATGTGCTGAGGAGCATACCAAGTAAGATTACAACACCCCATGTCCAGCCTTTTGCCGCTGGTAAGCATAATGACATAATGCGGATTGACTGACAGCACCTGATAATTTCGAAAGCTGAGGTACTTGACCAGTCTTTGCCGTGTACGTGGCGACTTGCTGCTCCTACAAGGACTGGTAATGGGGCTTTCCCCTCCTTCCAGAAAAGCACGAATCATCTCTACATGTTTATGTTCTATGTAAATATGTCCAATCTTGTACATTGTATCTTGGGGGAATATTTACTAGGGGTGGGGAGTGCTATCATCAGGGCAGGTGAATACGAGCTCCAATGACATCTTGGAGCTGCAGTAGCAGTTGAAGCTGACACAGGAGCAAGCAGCATTACCAGTAATCCCCTCCCTCAGATAAGTAATCCCCTCCCTCAGATATTAAATATTCCCAATATAGTCTCAATATATCATGATAAGCCACAATGGGATTTTTTTGTATTGTTCTGAAACAAAAAACAGTAATACTAGGGGAAGGGATTAGCGTTTTGATTCTTCCCTCATTGCAGGGGGATTCACCCATGGTTATCTACTTACCCGCTCGTGACCTGCATGCCGAATCTACAAACTTTAAAAGATGCACACTATGCAACGAATACTTAACCACACATGACAGGGCATCATGGCCCTAGTACTGCACCTCACCAATCACGCCGTGAAGCGTTGCAGGGGGTGCACAGCTTAACGCACATGGCGAAGCAAGCAGAAGAAGGGCATACAGAAAACAAAACAATGCAATGCCAAAGTACGTGTATAATGAGGAATCTCCAGGAATTAGCACCTAGAATCGTTCTGGTAATGGAGGGCATTCATCCTAACCATGCCAGCTAAACTCCATGCAGCGCTTTCGAAGTTGGACTCCAGGCTGGCAAAAGCATCGCGAAGCCCAAGTCCTAAACACGAAAATCTAAGCCTTCTACGCCTAGCCCGAATACCGAAAGGAAATGCAATGCCAACTGTAAACCTGAAGCCCTCAGCCCCCTGAAGCCCTAATCCCGAAGCCAAAGACTACACATCTAAATCCTGAGCCCTAAGCCTCCAAGCTCCAAAATCCTAAAACCGAACAAGCTCAATGCCTGAGCTGCCTGAAATCCTAAAACACCCAAATCCTCAAATCTCGAAACACCAAAATCCCTAAACGTATCACTAACTAGGAGGGACCCTCATTAAGGCTAATTATGAATCATGATGCTACTGCAAAAGCTATATTCGAGAATGTTACAGAATGAGGACAGCATCCAACCCTAAAGCCCGAAAACCTTGAACTCTGAAACCCCAGGCCCCAAGTCCTGAGCCCTGAGTCGACCGCAGAATATCCCGGAAATGCAAACCCCCTTCTTGTGAACCCTAAACCCTACATCTTGAAGCCCTGAACCTACTGTAAGCCCTAAACCCCTAAAACCCCGAAATCCCTAAAACCCCGTCTCCTAAAGCCCCTCCCCCGCAACCCCGCTACAACCATCCCTAAACCTCCTAAAAACCCACCTGAACCTCCTAAAGCCCAAAACCCTAACCCCGAGACCCTAATCCCCAAACCGTAAACCCCAAAACAAGGCACCTTGCAAGAGGCATGGACCGTAGGAGGGCCAGAGCCCCCTCCCAGCGCGCTTGCCGGCGACAAGCCTTGGGTTTGGGGTTTAGCGCGTAAGGTTTAGGATGTAGGGTGCAGGGTTCAGGGCTAAAGGCTTAGGGCTTAGGCTTTAGGAATTACGGTATAGGGTGGGGGTTAGGGTTCCGGGTTAGGGTCTATGGTTCAGGGTGTAGGGTTTAGGGTTCACGGAGGGCTGATAAAACAATGGAGAAACATGATATGGAAACTGTTGTGTATTTATATATATGTGTGTGTGTATAGGTAAGCAGGATCGTATATGGCTTTGGCAGTCTTTTTTTGGTGTTACGATTGTCAAGGTTGGATTTCCTTCATGTGTTCCTTTTCGTTTGAGAGGGTGGGTTACTGTTTGGGGACCCTAAGCACTAAACCCTAACAGATTTATTGGGTTTTGTTGTTTCAGGTTTCGGCTCTAGGGCTCAGGGCTTGCAAAGGGACTTAGAGGCTTTGAGTGGCCTGCCATGGTCCTGTGATACTTAGGCTTTCACGCTAAGTTGGGGGGTTAGGGTTTAGGGTAGGCAAGGTTTAGCGTGTTCAGGTTTAGACCGGTTTAGAATTTAGGTAGGTAGATTGTGGAAAGCTGCAGATGTTAGCCTATACTAGGCTATAGGACGAACATGCCCGCTGATATCTTGATTTTCATCTCTTAGGATTTATAGTTTGATGTTTAAATAAGGTTAGCATAAACCTGGAAACGGAGTCATGACTTAGTGGGTAGGGTTTAAAGTGAGAGGTACCGGGAATTACTGTATGCCCTATGCATCCTTACAAAGACTTGCTTGCTTTCACTCTCCAAGTAGGTGTGAAGAAGAGATGCTACCGTTTGAGGTTTGGGGCTCGGGGCTCTAAGGGTCCAGGGCTTTAGCGCTTCAGAGCTTGCGGTAGGGTTCAAGGTGTGTGGCCACTTGGGTTTGGAGTGTCAATCTTAACAGTTCAGGGATGTAGCGCTTTCGGGCTTGGGGCCTGTGGTTTAAGGGTTTGGGCCTGTAGGGGTGTGGGGTTGAAGGTCTAGGCGTTGGGGGGCTCAAGTCTTGGGCCTAGGGTTTGAGGGTTTGGGGCTTTAGCGTTTAGGGTTCAAAGTTTCTGAGTAATTCATGTTTTTCTTGGCTCAGAAGGCTGGATCATGGACGAATGCTTTTCGGGCAATTCATGTCATACTGCTGCTGACATTGAAACCACAGTACTGCAGTAGGTTCAGAAGAGACCCAAACAAGGTTTCATTTAGGTTCCCCAAGGTTCTCGATTACGTTAACAAGCCTCATGTGGTTGAATAGGCTCTTGGCTAGCAGGTAGGAAATACAAGGATCCTCGTGAAAACGCGAGGCCCCCGGGCAGAACCCTACATCCGCAGCCAGCGTTGCGATGCAAATGTAGAGTTGAAGATACACGTGATGACCGGTGATAATCAGGTTCAGCTGCAAGATTTCGGGTGTAAGTGTCGAGGTTTTGGGTCTGCTGCCTGAACCCTAAAACCTGAAACCCTAATTGCATGCCACCCGCCTGCCAGACCGTATGTTTAACAAGCATGGGCGGGGACCTCAAGGCATGCAGGTCTCAAGCGATATTTGCTTTTGCATCTTTCAGAGACCATTGTGCCAGGATGCTCCTATGGCCGCGTTCCAACTTACCAGGCTGTTCATCCCTATCTGCACGCGTCATGCGGGCACGCTGATTGGAGAGACGCCGCAGCTCAGACGATATCCGAGGCAGACGACACAGGGGACGCAGGCGTTCCATGGCATCCGGCGGGCCTTGCTAAACCTAGGTAAGCATATTACGCCATACAAGCGCTTCCTATCATACTAACTTTAGGGGATATAGGTCATAAGTGAGAGACCTGAATGTTCTCCAATCTAATGCTAGACTGCCAGGTCGTAGCCCAATCTCTACATAACCCATGATTGCCAGGAAGAACCTAGAGCGCTTCATTGGGGTTTTCGGGTTTTCGGGCCCATGATAGCGGGTACTCATTAGGATCCTGAAGTTGCTGTTACGGGAAGGGATGTCCTGTATACGCAGCCAACATCGAGACGCAAGCAAGCCATCCAATGGCCGGCACAGGGATAGCTGCGATCCAACAGCTGACCATGTAAGTTGGAGCCCAATACTCCTTCATTAAAGGTTATAGCATCGATCATAGAAAGGATCCTAGTATCGTTTAAGGCTTATTCCTCAATTAAGGGGTATTGGGCTCTTTGGCTTCAAGCGTACAGACATATACACACGGACGCACACAATAGTGATCACAATATCGAGGCCAATTCTGGATTTGTATGTGAATACAGGTAAACGTGCTTGTGCCTACATTAGAATGCACAAATATGTATAGACGTACAACCTATGCATTGGACTGTTATGCTCCTGTTTCATGGAAGAGCCAGAATGCTGGTATGGGCGAGCCTGATACTACCACTCGCCTTTTCTCACTTTAGGTTCCGGTTGCAAGGTTTAGGCTTCCAGCCTTTGTAACCCTCTACACCGCCAAACTGACGGCGGCGGGGCAATAATGGGAACCCCAAACAGGGAACCCCAAGAATATAGTAGGAATGGGGACCCTGGCAGGTATATTCCTATTATATTCCTACTATATTCTTGGGGCTCCCTGTTTGGAGTTCCCAGTAAAGTCCCTTTACTATGCAGGACCTTCACAAAAGGAGAACGCCCAAGAAATACATAACCAAGCACACCCATCCTCGGTTACTCCCCAACCAGAGCAGGGGTACGCTTGACAACCCCCAGGACAAGCATCTACATATATATATATATAGAAATAGTAGAAGCCTCTATATTCATCAATATCGTGTTGAGGTCTACTTGAAGTCGCCTATACCATACTTATACCAGGAATCTGGGACCAGAAAATTGGTGATGATTTAAGCTTCCACAGTGTACGTCATCATAATGGGATGGCGAAGAAGTTCCAGGCGTCCTTCTTGAGACTGCTCCCTAAACAAATTTGAGAGGTTGAGAGCTTTGAGATGCGTAAAGGCCCAAGCCTGAGCTTTGTGGCTCAGGACGGGGGAGGCTTCAACCAACCCGAAATCACAAAGCCGCAGTCCCAAACATCCAGACACTTTCTCTGGTTGCCTTCTCAGAAAGAAATAACAATTATCGCTTCAGATTCTGTATTGGCCTCCCAGACCCCTTAAAGGATCCAAAAAAAATGGAACCCCTTAATAATCCCTAGGTTCCCCAATGTGATAATGGGTTCACATTGGGGGGCTTCATTTTTTTGATCCTTTAGGGGGTCTGGGTTTTGGTATCATACGAATGGAATGACAAAGATATATTCACCAATGACCCACGAACCCGCCCTGGACGCTACCAGGGCCTTGTTTCTAGTTGATTTACCATTTCCTGTTTTTGGGGTTATATAGGGGCTTATGTTGAGGTTATATTGGGGTTATATTGGGGTTATATTGGGGTTATATACGGGTTATATTGGGGTTATATAGGGGTTTATATAAGGGGTTATAGAGGGGTTAGGTTATATTGGGGTTATAAAGGGGTTATGTAATGAGCTACAATCTAAACTCCTTCAAGGGGGTTGTATATGGGGGATCATACCAGGGACTATTCTAGGAGTTAAAGGGGATGCTATCATTATTGGTAACCCTAGGTACGGAAGCTAACAATCCAAAACTCATGGATCCCATGAACTGTTGGGGAACCTCGTATGGGAGCCGTTTAAGAGGGCTCCCAGGGAATATATAAGGTTTAGGGTGTAGGACTTGTGGACATGCATATATAAGGATTATAAGGATATTCAGGGTTTCGTGAATTAGAGGCCCCTTCTTGTGACTGCCTGCAGTCAGGATTACAATATATTGGGGTCGATGTTAATGCCCATCATTTTTGGAAAAGGTCCAGAGTACGCCATACCCAAAATCTTACACCCTACAATCCGAAGTCCTCCACCAACTGCTTGAACAAAGGCCGGCCAATACCTGAGCAGTGGCATTCTGAACCTTACTGCTGCCTCAAATGGAGTAGGGCAGTGCATATAGGGACTCTTGAACAGGATTATTTAGGGAGTGCATACACAGGGACTGTTATAGAGCACTATATAGGATCCACTCCCCGAATTCTCCCCTAAGCACCACAATTGAAGTGCAGGTTCAAGGCTTAAGGTCCCAGATGTCGGGCTTTGGATTTAGAGCTTGGGGCTTTCAGCGTAGCTGGTTGTCCAAAAAGTAATGAAGTTTTAGGGTTTAGGGTTTAGGGGGTGAGAATTCTCAAGTCTGACGGAGGGTTTGATTCTGGGATACTAGGTTGCTTTATCCTGGGCATTAAAACTCTAGTTTGGAGTACACCCCAGAAAAAAAAGTATAGACTGTTTAGGTATAAGTTGTTGTAATAAGAACCCAGGAACCAAAAAAAAGGTATTAACGTGTAGTACTCCAATATTGGGTTAATGGCTGCTGCTGATCTTGAATGAAACGTGTCTGTCCGTAGCGAAGCTTAAGCGCAATCTGCGCAACAAGAAGGTGTAGGGTCTGCTTACTCACATGAGCTATTGTCCAAACTCCTAGTATCCCCCTTAATAACCCCTATACTACTCCTCTATATAATCCCCTATAAAACTCCCTTTAAGGAGTTTAGACTATAGATCACATCATCTCACATCCTTTCGCAGTGTCAATCGTGCAAACCTTTCCACGCATATACTATAGCTTCTCCGGTAGTTGGGAGTTTCCCAGAATTTGGGTACCTTTTTTTGAGGGGTTCCTATATCGGACTTTTGTATTTTGGCGTCTATATTGGGGTCCGCTCTTTAGGGAAACGACCAGTCAAAATATCTTCTGTATTATATTTGAGGCCACTGGGCGTGGAGCTGTTCAAAATCATTCAAGGAGGGGATAATACTCCTTGGCTTTGCTTTGCGGACATGGCTTTGCCAAAGCCTTGAGTGCTTTTCAATGGGGCATCCTGCGCGCATCCGAAATCATGGGAACTGCAGCCTTTTTCGCCTGTTTCGGAAGCAACTTCCGCTGGCAAAGCAACTTGGAACACTCGAGGGCAAAGAAGTACCAGGAATGTCTTGAGGCCTAGCTGAGGTACCCTTGACCATGATTGTACAAGGCATCTGGGAAAATGATATTGATGACTACTTAGGCCCCTATAATAAACCTCAATTGGTGGTCGGGGTCGCAATCTAGTTGCCCCCAGTATCCTGAATTACCGGAGCCTTAAACTTCCGTGAGCAGTGCTGTAGGTTGCAGCACTAAATCCCAAAATCCAAACCAGCATAACGGGTCCTGGCATTTTCGGGCTGGTAGAACTGGAACCGAGCAAAGAGGCCCTAAACAGATAAGTTCCAAGCAATCTTCAGTCACGGGAAGAAAAACCACAGAATCTAGTCAGACACTTACACGATCACATCCGTGATGTAAGGCCTCTGAATAGGACACAGTAAAAAGTAAGACAACCCTGAATGCCATTGTCCAAGGGACTCGGGCTGCGCGTGCATTTGAAGCCAATTTTACTCAGAGCCTGCCAGCGGTCGCGTCTTACATGGTTCAAAGAGAGACTCCACATTCACAGCTTTGTTCTCCAAAGATCACCACATAGGCCGTTTATACCAGTTGTGCTCAGCGGGGCGAGATTCGCGGAGCAGGCAGGGCGTAGTCCAGGAGCAAAATCAAACTGGGCGCATAGTCGGTCAAGGAGGAACGTCGGGGCAAATCGGCTCAGGGACTCGCCAGAGCACGATCTCCGGGGCAAGCTAAGGAACAACAAGGACAGCCATGCAAAGCGTAAGTGATCCTCTCCCCAGAACTCTCAATGTAATACCTTCGTGTGACGGAAAATATGTGTGATGAGGGGGCACCTGTTTTGGTACTCGGAGCGGATAAAGCAGGGAGAGCAGCAACTGAAATTGGAGGAGAGTCAGGGAAACAACGAAAAAAATCTGGAACTTGACTCCTGAATGCCGGACAATGCGCATCCTAGAGCCAGCACCAAAATCTAACAAATCCAAACTCTGGATCTGTAAGCCCAGGACATAAAGCCTAAGGATGTTAGTTTGGAGGGCCTCCACGGCCGCGGGAGTAAAGCTGGCGGTCTCGTCGAGCATTTGCCGAACCTTTTCTGAGCCTTGAAGCAGACGCGAAATCGAGGCTTTCGGATCTATGCTTCTAGGGCTTAGGGTATGGTTTGGGATTCCAGGATTAAAGCTTAGGGCTTAGAGCCTAAGGGCTCTTCAAGGTTTAGAAATAGAATTTTGGTTTCTTGGATGAAAACCCCAGAATCAGCCTTGCATGTTGATAAGCCCGAGGTGTTTCAAAATAAATTCAGCGCCTGAGGCCCTGACCCCAACAACCTCAATTGTCCGGAGCAGCTAGGCTACACAATTTGGGCCCCTCTGAATGCCGAATGCAGACCAAAGTAAGAATATTGCGGCCGCAAAATTCAGAATCCCACAAAAAGTGCATGTCTCCGATGAGTCGCATGGCGGATTCAACAATGATGGGCCACCAGGGGTCACTTTTGAGGTCCCGCTTACCAGGGCCGTAGCATCTTGGAGTATAAGCCTACTGCTTGGAAATGTCCAACTGCGAACTGAATAGAGCTAGACCAGGCATGCCATGTGTAAATGGAAGCCATATCACTGAGCTTTTCTAAGGTCAACAACCCTCAAGGAATTGAACGCATGTTTTCCCTTGGGTCTTTTCCCCTTGCAAGAGCACACGTAGCTGTCCTTAAAGGTGTCTTTCTAAGGGGCTAGTACAGCTCCCAGTATTGTTTGTCATAAGAACTACTGTCTGGCGGAATGACCCAAGTAAACCCCAAAAAAACTGATCCCTGAAACCCTAAACCCTACACCCTAAACCCTAAATACTCTAGACCCGTAAGCCGTAAACCCCTAAACCCTTATGCTCTAAACCCCTGAACACCCAAAACCCCTAGGCCCCAAACCCTGAAACCCTGAACTCCTAAACATTAAAACCCGAAACCCCTAAACCCTGAAACCCTTAACCCCTAAACCCCTTAAACCCTAAACTCCTAAACCCCTAAAACCCTAAACTCCTAAACCCCAAAACCCTAGACCCCTAAACCCTAAACCCCTAAAAATTGTCGCTGCAGATCCCAGGCTCTCCCTTGCAGGTAGTCCATCTGCGCAGGCAGGCCGAGTGGTGATGCAGTTTGAGGGTTTAGGGTTTAGGGGTTTAGGGCTGAGGGTTTCGGGCCCAGTGCTAGAAAAATTGGCTTTCTACGGAAAAAATCTAACAGCAACCGGTAGGTAGATTCAAGTGTTGAGAGGTCGGTTGGGTCCAGAACCCTGCAGATTAGCACTTCAGGTAGAACTAGTGTCAGAGGCTTCGACTGTTTGAGATCCCTAGGCTGCATAACTATACAGACTCCAACAGACCCAGAACCTTGGGCTTGACGGCCTTCATAGCTCCTGTGTCAGCTGGAGGAAATCTCGCACCCCTTCCTGTAAGTCATGGGTAGGGTATACGGTACTAAACCCTAAACCCTATAAAGGGGGTGGTAGGGGAAGATGACCTCAAGATCCCCCACATATCGTCCTTTTCGGGGCAAAAGACTGTGCAAGATTCTTCCATACACCCTAGGACAATGTTTCGCTGCCTCATCCCTGAGCCCTATAGTCCCCCATAAGCAAAAGAAGCCGTGTTCTGTCTACTTAAGGGGGACTATCAACCTTAAGCCCTAAACTTTAACCTCAAACCCTAATTAGACCTTAAACCCCACACTCTGCTGAAACACTCTGTGGTGCTACACGGCTGCTCAGACTGCCTCTACCCGACTGTTGGTTGCAGCCCAACCAAAACCCTGAACCTACCCAAAGAGCACGCTACCCCTTCAACAAGGAATCTGGCTAAAGTCATGCTGGGGAGTCGTGGTGCATATCATTTAAGGTGCAGCACACGCCTTGCCTAAAGAATGTTGGGCCGGCAAGGATGATTTTGTGGCAAGGCCGCAGAATGAGGCCCAAGCATGAACAATTTCGATATTCAAGTCTGCATGCTGAGCATTCAACACACCTAAACGGTTTCCCCATGTTGTGCCAAAACATACAGTCCGAAACGAATGCTCACTAACAAGCACAACAGTAACTTGGTAAAACTCATGTCCAGGATGTAACAGAAAGCCATTCCGCTGTCAATTTGGGTTGTGGTTGGGTCAAGCAAAGGTCACTAGAACTTCCGAAACAGAATTAAGGTACCTTAAAACGAAACCCTTAACCCTTAACCCTTAACCCTTTACTTCAACTCTTTTCTCCACTCCCCAGTCAGTGCCCAGCCACGAGAAAAGTGTACTCGCCGGACCGCCCGCCTGTCCGCGACACCTCAGGCTTACTTCAGGGGTGTAAACCCTAAATCCTAAACCCTAAATCCTAAACCCTAAACCCTAAACCCTAACAGGGTGCCCCTGGGTTTGAGAATCATTTCAGGAACCTTCAGCCCAAGTCTGCAAGCCCTGTTTACTCCAGCCACTACTACACGTGGGCACGGTCTTGCAATACTTTGGACCCCTGACAGATTGTAATTTCAAGTGTGTGAGATTTAAAGGGTGGTGCAAGATATCTTCCATCCACCACAGCACTGACATGCAAACGCATGCAGGCCCCATGTGAGAGGACGGTAAGCTGTGCAGGGCTGCTTGCGGGCTTCCATGTATCTTGGGCGAGGGTAGGCTTTACCTCAGACCCAAACCCCCTAAACCCTAATCCCTTATCCCTAAACGCCTTCAGTTTTAGAGTCTCATGACAAGATTTTGTCGCTACAGGGTCCTAGAACTGGAGATCGTTTGGATCTAAGGTTGAGGGATTTGGATTTCTGGCCTTTAGTGCTTCGGCCTGGAAAATGACAAGTTTGGTCGTCTTAGGGTTGAGTCCTAAGCCCGTAAACCCTAAACCTTTAAACCCGTAAACCCTTAAAGCCTCAACCCTAAACCGTTGGTAACTGAACAGGGCTTGGGAATTTCATCCCCTCCTAACCATGAAATGCCACCATCCTCCTAAAACTCGAGTTTAGGGTTTAGGGCTCAAAAACTGAAAAGGGATATCGTGGCATGTTAATGGGACAAGCTCATTATCGAGAGGGCGCCGGGTTCCCGAAACGAGCACATCGAACCAGAGGGGATACGCCGATGCAAGGAACAAGCGGCAGCGATTATGCATGTTCCCTTCTGACCCTTATAGAGTTATGTTAGAATACACCCCACAGTCATGACCTGAAACATAAAACCTTCTAAACCAGGTGGACCCATTGTATAATATGCCCCAAGAACCCAATTCCCTACACGCCCTAAACCCTAAACCCAGGATCTCCTTCAGGACTGCTTCTTCCCCAACATGAACATGCATTGCCGGAGTGAACCCTCCCAAATGGACTGTACCTATGGGGGGGTTCATGTTAGTTTTGGGAGACTGTTGATAGACAAAAGCCTTCATGATTAATGACCGTACAAACATGCCTCTAGGACTTGCGGCACTCTGGTTCTTAGGGTTTGGCAGGAGTTTACCCATCAACTTACTTACAAACCTAGCACCTGAGCCCCAAATCTCACCCTTTTTTGGGGGGAGAGGCTGCATGACTTGGCCCTGAATTCTGAACACTATACCTGCAATCCCTAGTAGACCCTTGAAACGCAAAATCCTGAACCATATGGTAGTTTCCATAATCAGGGGACCCCAATACCGACACCAAAATTCAACGAGTATCCTTAGATTCGAGAAACCCTAAACCCTATACAACGCCAAGAGAATTCTATACATGCGCCATATCCCCTTTAGAGGGACCCGTTATTTTGCGACGTGAAAGGTCTATGTTGAGAACCTCCCAGCGCCCTGCATGGCAAGCAACAGCAGGTGGCGCGCCCGTGAGCAGCTCGAAGAGCACCATGCCAAAGCTGTAGACCTCAAGAAGGGGGCTTAAGGTTTAGAAGGAGAAGAACAATAAGAAGAAGAAGAAGAAGTGATGGCTGCATGTTTAGGGTTGACGGTTGGAGGGCCAGGATTTCGGATTTCAGGTGTAGAGTTGAGTGTCTAGAGTTCAGGGTTGAGGGTTGGAGGGTCAGGGTCTGGGGCTTCTCGAGTCGAGGGTTTATGGTTTAGCCTTGAACCCTTAGGATCCCCTTCCCTGCTGTAAACGCCGAAACCTACAGTAGCATTGAACGCTTGCGTTTCGATAGTATCTGGGTTTAGGGTGGGTGGAGAAAATCTTGCACCCCTTAGGATCCCCAATATATAGTTCCTAGGGTACAAGGTATACAGGATGGTGCAAGATTTCCCCCACCCAACCCTATTCAGGCCACTACATTGAACGCCAGCACCAAAGCGCTCAGCCCTGGCGCCGTTCGGGCGTCCGGGGTCGTATGACTGGAACAAAACGGGGCTTTCTTAACGGGAACTCTGGTAGGGAATCAGTTGGCTAACTTTGGATTCCCTCAATAGGTCCCACTGCCACGAGACATACGAGACGAAGCTCAGCAGTATTAATATTGTACATAGTCACCCTGCTCAGTCATCAGAGTATGCCAGAGTGATTTCATGGACAGCCTTTTTGACCTTTCTGCTTGCCAAATATTGCAGGGTGTACTAGGATGATGAAATCTACTAAAGCCCCTCCTTCCAATGCCCGATGCCCACCAAATCTGGTACAATTTTTATTTTAGGGGGGAATATTCATTGGCGGGAGGATGGAGGGGTCTACAATTAGGGGAGAGGATTACTAGCCACCTGTTCTTGCAGCAGGAGCTTTTGGGCTTCCAAAAAATATGGGTTGCTGGGTTTAAGGTTTCCCAGAACCAGAGCTACCTTTTTGAGGTCCCTATAATGAGGATATAAATATTTGGGGTCTATATATGGGGGTCCACGCATTTATGGAGCCTCTGATTTGTGTCCCTTGTAACAGCCAGGCTTGGAAGCGTTCTTGCTCGATGATGCTTTCAAATCATGAACTACCTCCATACGTTCATCCTAGCTGACTGGTTGAATGTTTGAGGCTTCAAGGTATCCTCAGGATGCCACAGAATGCACACAACAATCCAGGTTCCCGACAAACACAAGTTGCATCATGATTTTGCATCCTATGCAGCCTCATGTTGTGCTTACACCGGTCCTGCACAAATCATGGAGCTTCGACGTGTTTTTTCTTCAGGTTTAGGACTTACATGGTGAAATTAGTCCTGCACGCGTCCAAGCAAACCCTCTCTGCCCATACTGTAACTTTAAATCCCCCACTCCTATTCAACAATACTTCTCCTTCTGGTACGTGCCCTAAGCCCTAAGCCCTAAACCCTAAGCCCTCAGCCCGAAACCCCTCAAACCCCTACACCCTAAACTGCTAAACCCTAAGCCCTAAGCCCTAAGCCCTACACCGCACAGATACCTTGAGAGAAGCCCCCCCCCCCCCAGCCTCAGCACCTTCCGTGATGAGGCCCGTACCTTGCCAGCTTCAAGAGTAAGAGCACTGAGGGCTGAGGATTAGGGTTTAGGGTTTAGGATTTAGGGTTTCGGGTTTAGGATTTAGGGTTTAGGGCTTAGGGCTTGAGAACCAAATGAAAAGAACATGATCAAAACCATATTGATCTTACCATCGTGTAGGAACAATCACGACGATGGTTTCGAGCAACTAGCGCCCCAGAAAAATTACCCGCTTAGAGCCCATGAAAAATTTGCCATCAAGATCTCTCCACTATGTTCCTCATATTAAGACATAAGGCCAAGATCCCTAGCAGGAAAGGCTTCAGAAAAGCACCCATGTGAGGTCGAGACATGTCAAAGCCTAGCTCCCACTTCAAGATCTCCGCGCATCGAATTTGGATACTGGCCCACCCCACATAACACTCCCCATACAGAAGTGAAATTGTAACAACATTCTACCCTGAGTATGGTTCCTATACATGACTGCTCTAGGGCGGGGATGGACAAGGCAGCATCCAACGTACCATGACACTGAATGCGATCATATCCCAAGCAGCAGAACGTGACATGCCCACTGAAAGAGCGGTTGTTAGTAGAAACCTTGATTGTAACCAGAGTGCACTCAAATCTTATATACAAGAAGAAGAACTGTGAATGAAGGAAATCTTGCACCACCCTATACTTGCATTTGCCCCGAGAATGGCAGCATATTGGCCATGCCAAATGCAAGTTCCCTCCATCAGGATGTTCTTAAACCCTAAACCCTAAACGCTAAACCCTAAACCCACCCTGGGCCCTAGCACCGAGGCCATAGACCGGAAAACCCTACAGCCTGAACCCTAAACAGCAAGTCCCAAAGCCTAGAACCCTATATGCAAAACCTGTGGGTACCAGCCTTGGGGAGGGCTCCTCACTCTGGAAATGGCACTTTTTGGTAGGTATTCTACCCTAAACCTTAAACCCTAAACCCCGCCAAAGCATGGAAGCTCAAGAGGCCCCTTTTCAGAAGGACTGCCGTCTTTGAAGGCAGAGGCTTTCTAAAAGACAGGTAATGTAGACCCATGATCAATAAACCCCCTCCTTTTAAAGGGCCTTAATATTAGGATCCCTACTATAAACCCTATTTAGGGGAGGGGTTTATTAATCAGGGACCTACATTACCCTATAATATACGATAATATACAACAATATCCTATAATATACTAGAATCTTCTCTAATATACCAGAGTATACCATAATCTACTATCGAGAAGGGGGGCTATTTCAAGGGTCTACAACATGCCCTGAGGAAATACCTGCTTGGGAGTTTCTCAATGACCGCTGGAAGAACTGAGGGTTTAGGCTTTAGGGTGCAGGGCTTAGGATTTTGGGTTTGGAATTTAGAGTTTAGGGTCTAGGGTTAGCTTGTAAACCTTGCTGTATCTACACCTATACAAGACTATATACAATTTTACACGGAATTATATACAGACATCCAACTATGTGTACACGTCCTTAAGGGCCCTCCGGGCACCCCTCTTCCAAGCGGGAGTTTCCATGATGTAGACTCAAAAACAATTAGTCACTAGGATCTTTGTCGCTGGAGACTCTTGAAACGGGAACCCCAAACTTAAACCTAAGTGTCCCCATATAAGCCCTACAACCCTTTCAGAGGATGCGCAAGCCGAGAATCGGAGGTATTCTGGGCAGGCATAGCCTACAGTTCCGCCCACGCGATGGACTTTGTGCTGCGAAGCACCTCACGGAAGACGTGCGCTGCAAAGGGGTTTGCAGAATTACGGTTTGGGGCTTAGGGTTTAGGGTCCCTCGGAAAGGTCCATGAGACATATAGGGTTGAGGTTTTCCAAGAATCAGCGAAGCCCTTTCGTCGCCTTGTACTTCTAGTGTCTTTTAACTGATATTGGGAGCCCCAATTTATGGAAACTCCCACTAAATCGTAGATCGCTGAGTGCGGTGGCTTTTTAATAAGTGTATGGCTAGCTCCGCTTATGCAGTTCGTGAAAATCCTAAGCCTTCCTCCCTCTCATGGATTCTAAAGAGAAGTCTTTCAACAGACCATTCAGACCGGGCCCATACAAAATCCATCCAGATTCTTGCCGAATGCAAAGTCAAGAGGGTTGAGGGTTCATGGTCCCTTTATACTGAAGCCTGCTTTTTAAAGCTGGCGTCATCTGCAGATCCCGAAATTCCAAGACTCCCATAGCTCTGAGTCTGTTTGCCATCAGAAGACTTGGCCTAAAAGATGCCATGCCCATAGTAAGCTCCCAACAGACTCAAAGCCTTCAGAATCCCAGTTCTTGCTGGCTGTTAGCGGTGCATGGAGGCAGGATTCCCTATGGTAACCCTGTATAACCCCCAAGAATATCGTTGTAGTTTCCATTGTCTTGGCGATTCCCTAAGCCCTAAACCCTAAATAGTAATGTTCATGTTCGTGTCCCGTGTCTTGCTAACCCAACCCGAAACTCTACATAGTAGTTGCCATGTTGATTTCCCTTTGTTCACTCCTTATAACCAACCCGCCAGTCATGAAACAGTCCCGACTTCGCATCTGTGAAAACTTCCTTGAATGAGGAGTTCCCCTACCACTCTCCCAAGACACTACCCCCTGTTTGGGCTCCCATGTTATGAGATTTATTTAAGCATAGGACCAATGAAGGCTACTTCAGAGCTTTAGCGCACTACTTCGGGAGTATAGGGTTTAAGGGGTTTAGGGTTTTGGGATTCGGGCTTGGGGTTTAGGATCCATGTTGGACTACCTGGGGGGCCATATGAGAAACCAGATGAAGGGCAGAACCCAGGTGTACAACCAGGATAAATTTTAGGGTTTACGGTTTAGGGTTTAGGGTTTAGGGTTAGGGTATGGGTTCTTTGATGCCCTACTAGAAATCATCCTGGGCAAACTCTGAACGATGGACATGCAGTAGAAGCCTGACCCCCTGGACCGAAAGCCCCAACCTGCAAACCCTAAGCCGCAAATCGCAAATCATTTGCAGGCAACATCCTGTGTCCTCTGCTAGCTACTGTCCTCTTTTGTAGCTGAGACAGCTGTGCGGCCAGGTAACTTGACAAACATGCAAGACCTAGGGCTTTAGTGTTTAGGCATTGGGCTTTTGGATGTAGGGCTCAGGGTCTGGGACTTGGCAGGCCACTTGTGTTACCTATGAAAGTAACTACAAGGGACTAAAGGATGTTACTTGTTGCTTGATGATCACCTGGACTTTCCCTACCCAGGATTTTGGCTTTAGGGTTGAAGGTGCCATTCAGAGGGCATGGTGTGCCCAAAGCGGTGCAAGACTTGATCCATTCAGTGTGGAATTTGGCCAAATCAGAATAAAAACCTGAACTAAGGCCCGATCAATCAAGGAATGTAGCGGCCCCCAAATAGACCACAACATACTATCATCCGTTTAGGGGCCGAAGTAAGGGAACCCCAACTCGTGGAAACCCTGAACCCAAACAAGATCCAGATATAATCCGTATACAATCCCCATATACCCCTATACCCCTTTCAAAGTACACATCCCCATATAACCCTTTACCCCCTTTCAAAGTACACAAGTTACTTTGCATAAAACGACCTCCAGCTTCAAATTTACCAAGGTCAGGACACAGTGGGCGCAAAAGTCCAGAACCCCTAAAGGATCCTTAGAGTGGAAAGGAGTTCAGGTTAAGTTTTGAGGCTTCAGGTTTTAGGGCTTAAGGTTTAAGGTTTGGGGATTAGGGTTACTGGAAGCCCCTAAAACGACCCCATTTCTAGACTGTGAAACCTAGGGGGGTTATTGGGAGTTCCATACCTGGGCCCCCAACGTCTGGGAAAGCCTGATGCGTCAATATCTGCAAATGTCCTGTGAGCGCAGGACACTGGTTTCATGTCGTCTCACTGCTCCGGGTGCTTGAGTCCATTAAGTCTATATAACCCCAACATATCAAAATAACCATGACTCCTTGATATCTCTATATAACCCTGTATAATCCCAACCCTTCAACCCCAAACCCCTATAAACCCTAAACCCTTCAACCCAAAACCCACAAATCTAGGGCTTGGATCCCTAAGCCATGCAATGTAGCCGTGAATGAGAGTATATGGGCCGAGAGCCACTGTTAACAACATGAAGGGCTGCAAATTTAGAGTTTTCAAGAAACCTAACTTTGATCAGAGGCGCCAAAATCCGCCATTTTGGCGGTACCGTTCTTGTCCAGCCTCCGCGAGAGTCTGATCTGGGACTAATGCATCCATGCCAAGTGCAAGAACCCTAGAAACCCTAGATACCGCCTAGACCTCCTTCTTTTCGCATAATTCTAATAACTTGAGAGGTCCAGGCAAACCATGCAGCACGCTTAAACCCTAAACCCTAGGAGACATTTTGCGAGAAAAAAAAGCTTCAGGATTGGTAGGCTACGGTGACCTCAAAAAGTACAGGCTGCTGGGGTCTTTTTGCAGGTTGTGCACCCCAAAAGGGTCCAAGTACCAAATAGTTGTGTCCCCTTTAAAAGGGGTACATAGGAATATATAGGAATGTATAGAGTGTAGGGTTTCAGATCTAGGGACCATGTCCCCAATACTTGGGTCCTTGGGATTTTGGTACTAGTGATTGTGGTATAGGCTGTGGATAAGTATGTGATTCTTGAATGCAGTCTTCCTTAACTAGCTAGCATATGGCTTGGGTATATTACAATAATATCCCTAGATACCCCATATACCCCATATACCCCATGTTCAATCTACTTAGGGGGGGCTCTACACCTACTTAATCTATATATATATATACACCCACATTACAGATTCCCTCATTCCCGGTAAACATCCCGAATCTGATGGGGATGTCTCGTGCTCGGCTTTCCAGTTTAGGGTCTGGGTTTAGGCTTTAGGGCGTAGGATCTAGGATCCAGGATTTAGGGTTTAGGGTTTAGGATTTAGGGTTTAGGGTTTGGGGTTGAGGAATTAGGGTTTAGGGTTGCGCATGCTGTATGGATTGGGCACGGGACAATTATAAAGGAATTGAAGAGGGGTTAGAAAGGGATTAAAGACGGATCAAGTCGGGGATTGTATAAGGATTATACAGGGTTGACGTATAGGGATGATATAGGGGTTCTATAGGGAATAAATAGGAGTAAAGATATAAGGGTTACATAGGGATTATATGGACTGCCTCTGATAACAGCCCCCAGCTCCTATTGATGAACAACTTGAATACAGTGTCGTTATGTGGTAGGGGCTTATGATTGACGCTCCTCGGGGGGTACTGCGGACTTTCGAAGATCCACGAAACATAGCATGGATTAACTGACAAAACCGGGGTGGACTCCGGCCTTGGGGTTTAGGGTTTAAGGTCTACAGCTTAGCCCACACTAGTTGGATGTTGCGGCAAAGTCGCAAAATGTTCTGCGACTTGATGTCTCGGTGAAACGCCCTGCAGGGGTCCAAATGTGTCAAGTCAATTGCCCCCCCTCCACCAGCCCCCCAGGGTGTACAGAAGGATTCTTCATTTAGGGTAGTTATAGGTGTATATATATATATACATATGAGCTATAGTCTAAACTCCTGATATCCCCTTCCCTATAGTAGTTCCCTATATAACCCCCTTTATGCCCCCCTGTCAGGAGTTTGGACTATAGCTCATACATGGGGGGGACATCTCTGGATTATGTAGGGTGTTGCAGGCAAATATGGGTGCCGCAAAGGATAGGAGCACAAGGGTGACAAAGCCATCAACGGTGGTTTGGGGTTTAGGGTTTAGGGGATGATTTTGAGAGGTACAATTTAAAATAGACCCCCACCCTGCAATTTTGGTGTAATCGGGATTTAAGAGGACTCTAATATGAACACCAGTATCCCTTCTGGTAACTATTACTGGGTGGTGGGGGAGTCCACCTAAAGTACAATAGGCAAGTAGGCATGCGGCTTCATGTAAAAAATCACGGCTCCGGCAACAGTACTGAAAATACTGCATGACGTGAGTATACTATACTACCATAATTCTCTATGTTTAATAAGCGTATGGTCATGCAGGATGTTGAGTATCCACCGTAATATCCGAGGTGGCGCAAGGTTTCCTCCATCAACGGTCTAAACCATGTTGACCACGATACGTCCTAAACCCTGAACCCTTTCCCTTGGCAAACAGGTGCAGCAGCGAGTGATCGGGGTTACGTGGGAAGATCTTGGAGGAAGGAGCCCGAAATCCTTAACCCTTAACCCGAACCCGTAAACCCTAAACCCTATACACCCTACACCCTAAATCGTAAACCCTAAGCCCTAAACCCTAAACCCTAAACCCTACCCCCTAAACCCTAAACCCTACACCCTAGGCTTGGCCTCTACATCAAACACCTCCTAAACTCTACAGCCTACACTCCAACACACCAATCTAAATCCTAACCTTTTAACTCCGCAACTCCAACACCCAAGACCTTGATCCCTTAACCATGCACCCTAAACCCTCATCTCAAATTCCTGAGTTGCCATTTAGGGTTTAGGGCTTAGGGTTTAGAGACTTCAAGAACCTAAGATAGATTACCTCACTACGGGTACTCAGATAATGTGGTGTCCTCAGTCTGGTGACTTGATTTAAGTTCCGCTACATCTGATATCACCCTCAAAAATGCCCCAGTTTCCATTTAGTGTTCCATGTATTCTCTTCGATTTGATTCTCCACGCTGGTAACTGAACCCTACGTAAACTCTTTTTACATCCGACCTCCCGACCCCTAAGCCTTAAACCCCTGACCACTGCATTAATTCAAGTCGACCCTAAACCCTAAACACTAAACCCAACTCTGCGCGCCTTGGGGTCATGTTGTGCAGATGCGAAAGCCCACAGGCCGCATCCAGCGCAGCGCTCACGCGCTCTCGACCACCGAAGAGCTCCTACTTGGAGGTTTCAGGGTACCTTAGGGTTTAGGGTTTAGGGTCCAAGTACCCAATAGTTGGGTCCCCTTTAAAAGGGGTACATAGGGATATGTAGGAATGCATAGAGTGTAGGGTTTTAGGTCTAGGGTCCAAGTACCCAATAGTTGGGTCCTTGGGCTTTGGTACTAGTAATTGTAATACAGGCTTCGGGCAAATGTATGATTATTTAACACGACTTGGACCCTCAGGGGTAACTAAGATCCTGTTATGAATGGTCCGATGTTAGGGGACTTCGTAATTCAGCTTGGGGCATGCAACTGTGGACACAGGAAACCTTGCACGACTTAGAATATATGTTCTATAGGTGGTAGCAGATTTCCTCCATCCACGGCAGGGATGGAAGGATTCTGAGCTCTGGAGGGTTAAGTCAAGGGGTAGGTTTTGAAGTCTGCCGGCTTGGTTGAAGAATTACAGCCTGTGAGAGCTGCTAACAGTACAGAAAACCAGACGAATTCAGAGACAAACCAGGACTGAGGCTATGCCATGCCAAGATTGCAAGGTTCTGTAGGAGCACGGGTCTAGGTTTTTTCAAGCTTGCAGGAACATAGGGCTATGGGGATTGCCGAGGTCAGGTCGGGGGTCATCATGTCTGGAAATCCTGAAAATTACGGGTCCCCTGTTCACAGCTTTGCGAAAGTCAAGCACAGGGCTGGGGATTAAGGTTCACGAGCCCCTCAAGAACTAATGTCTTTTCAAGGGTCCTTGCAATGAGGAACCCTAAACCCTAACTTAATCCCTAAACCGCAAATTGCGGTGTTACAAGAGATTCTCAATTATGACGCCCCTGGGATGTTCTGAACAGGGATTCTGTTGCGACAGTTCTGAAAACAAAAACCATCATAGCAACAACGATAACAAGAGTAGCAAGAAAAACAACAGTAGAAGTAACGATAATTACACCAATACTAATACAAACAATAACAGCAAGAACATAGTAGCGCGAATAACAACCGTACGTTTTCAGGAGCTGAGCTGTCACTGGCAGCCTATCCGGATCAAGTCGGTCCGACATGTCTTGTGTGCACCGTACGAACCAACCGGGGGGGTTTCACGAAATCAGGGGTACCTTTAAAGAAGATATAGGGGATCCATCAGGATGTATAGTGCTCAGGGTTTCCCAAACTTAGTGGTGCCTCTTAGGGGGTCCCTATAGTGGTTTTAAAGTATTTTTGGGTCTACATTGGGGCCCCTTATTTATCGAAGCTTGCGCCAATACTGTCCGACACGACTCCACCCAAGACAGGTATTTTGCAATGGACGGCGCGAGACAAAACTATTATTATGCTGTAGTAGTTCCTTTGTTCTAGCGTGTGCGCTGGTCCACAGTGCATTTTTACCAATCACGCTCTCATGAACCCCGTTGTATTGCCATGATCATGTGGTAGACAATCCTTGGCACAACTACCCCGAAGACACTAACACACCTGTCGTCTGCTCCCTAAACCATCCACATGATCAACCACATGTTCTACAAGCCAAACAATTGCAATGAGAAGCACTTGCCCTCCCGATCATCAAGCCCCTTCTCCAATTCTTCACTAGAAGAAAACTAAAACTTTCCCATCCCCGGAAAGGAGTTCAACTACATTCCCTTACTTAAACCCGGCTTCATTTGGAGGGGGAAGTTCGAAACGTGCTGTCAATCCCCGACAGGAAGGGATAGGCACATGAATATGCATATAGAACTGATACAAATAGAACTTGTGCCATTCCACAGCTCCTTGCGGTTCTTACCTCAGCTCGAATAGTGGCACATAGGGATTTTTCAAAATTAGGGGTACCCTTTNNTATTTTGGGAAACTACCACATGAATGCACTCAGCACTTGCAATTCAAGGGTTATGGATTTAGGGGAACCAAGTCTTCGGCCTCGGGTGGTTTAGGGCTTAGGCACAGGGCGAATGACTCAACTCAGAAATTCACAGACTATGCAAATCTTTTGAAGCTCTGGGTCCTGGGCGCGCTTAGATACCCAGACGACGGCAGTGCTATGCAACCGCTTTGTGCTTTGCTCCGAGATGTCTCCTAGCACCTCCGGCTGCCATTTTGGCGCACGACTGAAAACCTTATGCCAAATGACTCATGACGGTGCACGCCAATGGAAAATTCGAGAGTAGGAAATGCCGCGCTCGTCTGGTTCATCATGCCGCCTGCTACTGCGAGCTGGACGATGGGCTCGCATATTTTCAGACAAGCCAGGACCTGTGAGCTTGAATCACGCAATTCTCTGAGGAAATGCGATCTGTAGACAAATTTCTTAGTCTAGGAAAAACACCATCCGACATCGTCTGCCTGTTACACGATCCTACATCTGGGAAGCTTTGCGGCAAGGCAAACCTTGCAAAGATCACTAGCCCGAAGTTCAAGCACCATCCCGGGATAACTGTCGCATAACCTGCATGCAACTCTAGATGCCTGCTCTACAACACTGAAGAAGGTGGGCCTCACTCATCACAACAGGCTTCGCGGCTATCATAAAATTCGAACAGAAGGATAAGTTGCAATGTTGAAAATTGACAAACTTTGTACTTCCTAAACCCCAGCTCGAACCCTAAACACTAAATCATGATCGCTCAGCGCCAACTACCCAGGGATCCCCAATGAAGGGACATCGTTAAGTTAATTCTTGAGCTAATGCTTATAAACCTCCTATACATCCCCAAACCCTATATAACCCTACACAGTCCCTGCATATTCCTGTACTAAGGGGTATTGGGCTCTACGGCTATCTTTCTCCGACTCTAAACCCTAAACGCTAGACCCCAAACCCTGAATCCAAGCGAAGGGGCTTCGCTGCAGCCGCCGCGCCACGTCGCCACCAGCGCAGAACCTTGCTCGGCCATCTGGGCGTTTCTCAGCATAGAGTGTGGGGTTTTAGGATTTGGGGTGTAGGATTTAGGGTTTAGTATTTGGGTTGAGGATTTAGGGTTTAGGCTTTAGGGACTCTATGTTGTGAAAAATTCAAATTGGGTTGTTAAGGATCAGGTAAATTAGGTATATTCCACGAAACTCCCGGAAGGGACCCTGGAGATAGGTAGGAAGGGATCATTGGAGGGTCCATTCAGGATGCTATGGGCGCAGGTTTGAGGGTCTCCTTCCTTGCGCCTGCTCGCCAAAGACAAGAACGAAAGGTTGCAGGCTTGGGCCGCAACACCCTAAAACGTAAACCCGTAAACCTCTAAACCCCAAACCCCTAAAACCCTAAACCCCTTGGCCCTTTAACTAACCGTAAACCCCTGAGCCCTAAACCCCTAAACCCCTAGAGCCCTAAACCCCTAAAACCCTAAACCCGAAAATCCGAAAATCCCTTAACCCTAAACCTTCAGAACTGGCTAATTGCGACTATGACATCCAGTCAACAAGCTCTGGACATGATGTACTATGCATGCAAAGGTACAAGTTGGACTGTTCTTACGAAGAACCCACATTCACAAGCATACAACATCCAACCTGTTGGGAGCTGCATGTGATCTCAATACCTTTAGGCCCTCAAAAGAAGGGGTTCTTCCGCTCGAACCCCAAAGAAAATTAACATTGAACTCAAATTCAGGATGGGTCGCTCGTATATCAGGCTGCGCCAGCCTGTCGTAACATGCCTGCTCGGCTCAGCCAGCATCCAGAGGGTAGAACTACAGCGTTGCCATAGGAACCGCAACCAGACCCAAAAGAGCATGATAGTACTTGGGTTCATGAGGGGGCGACCATTCAAAAAAGTGAAAACTTTGATGGGGTTAGGCTTAATGTCTTCGTGCGTTTGCTACTTGCATGGCATAAACATGGCAAGGCAAGGCTGTAGGGCTTAGAGTTTAGGGATTTGGGCTCAGGGGTTGGCAGGGGCTCCCTCAGGAAAGGAGGACCAAGATATACGATTGTTTAAGATTTAGTTCAGCACCCAGCCAAACTCTCAGCCATTCTGGGACAGAATCATAAACCCCAAATGCTCAATACCCCTCTTCCTCCATACACTTGCACCTCGGATAGCTCCCGACATACTCATCCTGCTAGAGCTGGAAAACTTTTTACATGATGCTTCTCAAATTCTGTGGGCACCCCTATATGCCCCCAAAGTCATTTGCCCCCTAAAACGGACCCATCATGTTCAAAAACAATTGAAGCCGCAGCAGGCGGGCATTATAAAGTGGAAGGCCTCCATAAAGCTATCTGGTGCCTTCTAGGAGGGTTTGAAGGTTTAGGGCAGTTTAGGGTTTAGGGCTTAGGGCTTAGGGTGGTGGATACTGAAGATCCTGCTTGACCCTATAAGCACTATACATTGGGAATCATGGCATTATAGTCTACCAAGGTGATGCAGGTTGTTTAATATCAACAGTACCCACCAGGCTTACCGGTGGTTAGTAGCAAATGAAGGAGAGGGGACTACTGAGCACACTTAGGAACTCCTACGAGAATCCATTCCTCCGTTCCCTACTTATGCACACAAACCCAAACCCTCAAACCCTACACGCTAAACCCCTCCTCCATGCTCTACTAACCACCAGTAAGAGAGGAGCCATCTCTATAGTACCCGCCAAGGCCTTTGGCTGCCAGGGCAGGGAACTACTCCATGCTTGAAGATTCATAGATACAGATAGTATTTTGGTTTGGGGCTTAAGGCGTCAGGCTTGTAAGGCTCAGGGTTTACTTGAACGTTCTGGGGTACTTCTGAGTGGGGTGATAAGTACCCTAAATTGGGTTATGAGCGCAGCTATCTTACTTTTGACGTCGATTGAAACTACTCAGTAACCTTCAAGTAAATTGCGCAGTTAGAATATGACCTTGTACCTGGAACCAGGTGGTATCTGACAGAAACACACAAAATCGGCGGCCCGGAATGTCCAAGTCCTTACAAGCCCCCAAAAGAACTTTCAGCATCCTCCCTGTTCTTAAGCAAGTTCCCCAACAAGATAAGGTTAGGTTTCAAGGAAATATCTAAGATCAGGAGGGATAAGGGAATAGTTGAATAGTAGAGGGAGGGCCCTAAGCCTGAAATTTCAAATCCAAACCCTACACTCTATACCCTACACATCCTCAAAATTAGCACCAAAGAGACATGTGATAGCGTTGCGCATGTTCAAACCGAATGTTCGCACACCTCCTCTGAGCTACTGACTAAAGTTAGGTTGGGGGGGACTTTTAGGGGGATACATACGGGGTATAGGGGGATCTACTAGGGGAGACACTACAACTTGAGTCCTGGGCTCATATGCACTACAGTCATTATTTCGCGTATAATGAAAGGACGGGGGCTCCTATTGGGGAATATACAAGGGACGATACTAAACTACCAAAGCCACCCCTATGTCTGCCCTTAGGGCTTGTTTGGGGAGAAGACCAATAGGGTTTAGGGTTTAGGGGTTTAGGGTTTAGGACAGTAGCTCATATATACACCCAAAAGTACTCCTCCGGAACCCAATATACACTCACGAGTCACAGAGACCATAGTCAGCAGCCTAAACCGAATCCCTACACCCAACAACCCACTTAAAGATCCTGGGTACTTATCAGTGGGGTTAGAAGCATCCTAGCTGCAACCCTGAACCCTAACTTTTCGGGGAGGCCTTGCGAAGCCCATGAGGATCACGAGGTTCGGGTGTCGGAAGCGCGAGAGAACCCGCACCTGGCCACAGACCCATGGAGCCCAAATGAGCCATAGTCCAAACTCCTTAAAGGGGAGATATATAGGGGATTTTTTAGGGGAGTACTATAGGGGATATTAAGGGGGATACTAGGAGTTTAGACTATAGCTTAAATCAAAAATATTGGGCCTGGGGAGAGGCTTTACATTTATAAAACTGTATATACAGGAGATGTTTAAGGCCTAGGGTTTAAGGATTAGGGTTTAGATGGGTTTAGGGTTTAGGTTTTGGGGGTTGAAGGCTTAAAGGTTTGGGCGAATACAATATTCTAGAATGATACGAAGGTTCTGAAGAAAATATGGGGGAGTGCTTAAGCGTTTACATATTGTCAACCACTTCAACTTTAGCTCTTTAGGGCTGGGCACGTGAGGTGTTCCCGGTCTCAAGGTTTTTGGTAGTGTCTGGCTTCGGGCCGCGGGCTTAGCAGTTTAAAGTTTAGGGTTTAAGGTTTGAGCTCGGGGTTTGGGCTTTTTGGGCTTGGGCTTTTCAGTTCAGGGCTTTAAGTGCAAAGCACCGAATTTAGCAAGTACGTGAAAAATTAGGGCTGCGGCCAGGATTTCAGGTTTAGGTGCAACGGGGCGCATGTATCCTATAGATCGCTTGAGGCTACGAGAAGATGCTTCCTTGAAATCTCTTCCAAACAGGTTTAGGGTCTAGGCGAAGGTTCATGGGTAGTTAACTGTGCACCCTGGGTACTGCCGCCACCCAGTAACCGTCTATAATCGGGGTCATATGTAGGGAGTTATTATCAACTGTTACTGAGTGAGGCCAGTATCCAACATGTACTTATGACTCAATTTAGGGTACTAATCCCTTAGCCTTAGCCCCAGCCCCTAAGCTTTCGCTCCGAAACCCTCATCCCCAGAACCCCTTATCCGCGAACCCCTGAGCCACTCTTTTTTTGCACCTGGACTTCTGCAGGCTTCCCATGATCCGATACATCCCTAGCCTGATGAAACCCCTTAAGCCCCTAAACGGCTATCCCTAAAACCCGCACGACCCAAGTAAGCTAAGCTCAAGGCCTAGGGAGCAGAAGAGTACCTCAGAAAAAGTATATGCGAATATATTACACAGGTATTACATAAGGATTGTGTGCCCTTATTGCCTCTAACACGAGTAAGTCTCTTGTTCCGAAACCCGACCTCGTCCTCGAAGCCTCCTTCGGCCGGCACCTGAAGCACCTGCCAAGGCTGAACGGGGAAGGAGGGGTTCCCACACGGTTTAGGGTTTAGGGTTTAGGGTTTAGGGGTTCTTCTGGAACAGAAAATTGAATATGAGAGGGCGTACGAGCATACAGGGCACATGTGGACATGTTAAAAGATGCAGTAGGGAATGGACATGAAATCCACCACATGAATGGACCTAAGGTTTGTGGCTTTTGGAAAAGAAATTGGAACTACTGCAGAATTTTAGGGCAACTCAAGTGGTAAAGCTGCTGAACAGACATGTTTGGGGATCCTATCCCTAAACTCTAGACCTAAACCATGAACTCTAAACCCCAAACCTAAACCATGAACCCTAAACCTTGACCGAGTGACCTTGATGGCCACCTCCGTCCCATCCTTCATTGTCCCTTTGTACCTCAGCCGCCGCAGTGCAGGTTGACAGGCGCCATGCAATCAGACTACTGCAGGGGGGCGAAATAGAACCAACATGATGTTGAGATCTATTCGGCGTTCTCTATGCCATAACGATGTCAGGAATCTAGGACCATAAGTTGGTAATTACTTAGGCTTCTACATCAATCGAAAACCGAAAACTACTATGTTTCTTTAGGTTTCGGGAGTCCCTCCTGGGGACTATAGATTGGGTGAAACCCCAACTCAGTAACCCGTACCATGAGGAGAGCATATTGCCAGTTAGCCATACGCTTGGAGTTCAGGGATAAGCCGGTTTCGGACGAGCATTTCAAGCAGAAATGCAGGGCGGCGTGTGCTCTTACTCTTACTATTCCTACCACCTTACTGTAAGCCCCTAGGTTCCCATGAGTTACACTGCTTTGGGGGCCCCGGGTGATGCAAGATTTCCTCCATCAACAGTATTACTCTTCTTTACTCTCACGATCAGTATGACTACTGACATCATTTTTCGTCCCACTCTCAATGACAGACTCTTACATCAACAAGAGGCTGAGCCGTCAATCCTAACTTAGCCCTGAATCCCCCAACCCAGCCTGAAGCCATGCGTTTAGTTGCAAGGTAGCTAGAACAGCTAAAACCTTAGCGAAGATGCATGTATAACCCCATGTCGGAAATCCCAATGCGGTCATCTTTGCGACAACCCAATGAGAAATGCGGTGGCTAAGTATAGGTTGCAACAACCACAGATCTTAAAGAATGGAAGCTTCTGCCCTAAACCCTAAACCCTAAACCCTAAACCCTAAATCCTAAACCCTAAACCCTAAACCCTAAACCACAAGACATTGCAGGGTATCGATTGCAGCGCCTTTCAAGGCTTACCAAGGGAACGCGGTTTAGGGTTTAGGGTTTAGGGCGGAAAAAGGCTCTAATAACCCGTCAACGAGCGTTCGTATACAAACCTCAACAATCCGTACCTCAAGCACAAGAAATCCCTGTGTCTCCCCTTCGGAGAGTGATACAAAGCACTCAGAAACTCACCCTGAAACCTCCTTCGCAGACGCACTCCATAAAGGATCCAAAAAAAGTGGAAGCCCCCAGAAGGACCCCATTGCAGAACCTGGGGGATTATGGCGAGCTTCCATTTTGGGGGATGCTTTCATCTTAAACCTTCAAACCCTAAAGCTGAACCGTAAACCCTAAAGCCCAAACCTTCAGCGGAATATTCAATCTTTGGTTCCTTTAGGGATCTGAAGCAGCACTTTGACTAATGCCTTAACCATCTCAAACCCTAAGCGTGACAGTATCCTAAACCCTAAGCCCTAAACCCTGAACATCCCTGAACCCTAAACTCTAAACCCTAAGCCCTAAACCCTATATTATCCCGTATAGGTAGTTTCCATATTCTGTTCCATTATCCCTGTTTTAACCCTGAATCAATCCTAGCGGCACTTTGCCGAAGGATCCAGAACCCAGAAGGCAAGATTTGTCGAAGTCTGAAGTGGCGCTTCGGAGGTCTTCCTCGCTGTACCTTTGCGAATTGGGGCCCCAGAGACTCTGGGGGTTTAGGGTTTTGGGTTACTTTTAGTTTGTAGTCGTAAGGATTAAATGTGGTGGTTATATAAGGAGTATATTCTGGGCATAGAGGGGTTATATGAGCCTCAAACTCAAAGACGTTAAGTTTGTAACATCATGGTTTGTTATCTCGGGCTCTGGGTCCCAATCAACCTAAGAAGGTGCTAAAATCCATGTCTGGGATCCTAACCCAACGGTACAAATTCCCCGAAAGTGTAGACCTTATCGCACTTATCATCCCTCCCTATGAAACCGGTTCCCCGCTTGAAGGGACCACCAGACTGTAAGACTAAAGCCTCAGCACGCAGGTACTTAGAGTCTCGGAACTTGGGGACCACATACCCTCTATAATAACCCATACCCTTGGCCCAAAATCGCCTACAGCAACTCTTCGGACCCGAACAAGAATTTGAAGTGTGGACTTGACATAGGTATTTATTATGGAGGTAAACTAGGGATTATATAAGGAGGATTTTGGGATTGTATTATAGAGGTAGGGTTTGGGGGATACTATCCCAATAAGGGGAGAATCGAATGCATGGAAAAAGGAAACGGACCATGAAATGGAAGGTGGCTTAAAGGGGTTTAAGGCGGATGGGCTCTACAGCAAATTTTCCTACATATGTTAATGGATATGGGTTACATATCTGGGACTAAGCTAGGGACTATACTAAACTACAAGAGGGACCCCTATATCTGCTGTTAAGGGTCCATAATAAAGAGAATATAGACAGCAACTCATATCTGTCATCGTAACAATTGGAGACTACAGGTTCTTGCCTCAAATTCAGCGAGCCCACACAAAGGCAATTACGACAAGCTGTACGTAGGAAGCGGGACCGTCCTCCTCGTGTATCCCGAAATAGTAGAACCCTTTTCCGTGAGGACTAATGCTTCATGGACAGAATTTACTGCCATGGTCCCTAAGGTTTGGACATATAGGGAATTCCCAACATTCAGGGTACCTTCCGGGGTGCCTAGAATAGGGATTCTAACATCTTGGGACCTATGTTAAAGTCCCGTATGTATGGAAACTACCGTATAGGCTCATGCAGACTTTCGTTGATGAACAGCATCACCATGCAACTTCTTCAGGAAACACCAAACCCTAAACCGTAAACCCTAAGCCTTCTCGCTAAACCCTAAACCCTGGGGTTTAGGGCTTAGGGGACCAAAATTGTTCCCAAAACTGCACTGACTCATCTTGGCTGCTCATTGTTGGCCTGGTTGAGGTGTGAATCCGTTCGAGGAGCGTCTCCGTTCAGGTACTCACCTCAAAGCACAATTTTGGTGTCCCTCGCACCTTCTACCCACGAGTTAACTTGCTGGTTCTTAGCAGGGAACAGGCGAATAGAATTTAGGGATTATATTCCCTTCTTGCCTACAAAGATTTAGTAGGTCCCAGCAAGTTTACCAAAATGTATTGGACCAAAGTAATCCGCCAAGGACTGCCCGAAACCTCAGCGACCCGACAGCAATTTTGACATTAGCAAATGACATGTAGGACACATAGGGTGAGCAAAACTAAGGATTTGCCCTTTTGGGGGTCTCCTACATACATCAAGGATCATCGAATATCATATTGGGGTCAACATAGGCGCCCCCCCCCCCTCAATTTTTCGAAATTCCCAAGTAGTGCTTGGAGTAGGCGAAAGGCACAAGTATCGCTTTATTGCATAACGAATACGCTGAAAGTAACTTACACTGCAATCATTCTCGTCATTGCCTTTCATACATGACGAGCTGCACTCAGTACTGTCTGCCATTGCAGGCATTATTTTGGCTATGCCCGGCAAGCCGACAAAGACCCTAAACCCTAAACCTTAAATAGTAGTTTCCACTTTCTTTTCCATCGTCCCAATAAACCCATATTACCCATAGTAGTTTCCATTTTCTTTTTCATTATCCCAACATAACCCCTATATTACCCCTATATTATGCAGGCACTTCAATACTAGCAGCCGATTAGCCTTGCTGCGGCCAGGTCACGCCATTTGTCGAGAAAATTGCCGAATTCCATTCAGGTCACCGAATCCACATGGGGATTTCCCGAAGTATGGTTGCCCGGTTGTCAGGTTTTGGATGGTTTTGAAGTTCATGGTGTGGAACACAGGGGCACAAGCATGGTTTGAAAGGCCGTGGCTTCTTATCGGTGCGGAAAAATGTTTGAAGTGAATAGATGAGTGGGTTGAAGGCTGTATTGGCTCTCGTGCAGGGTCAAGGAGTATCTACAGTTATTATTCGCATGGACCAACTAGAAAAGTGCGGTTGACCTCTGTTTTCGGTGAGCGAAAAGAATGAGGCCTGAATAAGTAGTATAGGGATTTAAAGGTATATTGTATAAGTGCACTTGGTACAGAATGACACAACTTTTAAAACATCCCAACTTTTCCATTAAGCGTGTCTGCATGTTGCTGGCACATCTGAAGCTGCCACGTGACACTTCATCGAGCCCAACAAGGTCGGCTACCGCAGCATGGATTTGGCGAGTTAGTGCTTGAAAATGCCTTGCCAAAAGAAACGACATCCTACATAGACCCTTAACACCAAAACAAAAAGGCAAGCATGCCGATCCGAATTTGGCTGTCTGGTCTATATACAGACACGAGTCGGAAGCACGATTTTGGCAACCGAAATGTGCAAAGGTACATTGACAGCGAGGTCACGGATTGGAGGGCCGTCAAATTTTCTTCCTACCAGCATGTTCTAACATCTTGATTGAAATTGAGGCGGCTACTATGGCCTCCATCACAGCCTCATAAATTGCATTATCACATATTCACAATCAGGAAGCTCTGGTAAATCAAGCATGCCAGCAAGCAGCTCATCACAGACTGCTTCAGAAGCAACGACTGCACTCCGAATAACCTTGGTTCAAATAATGCAACAACTTGAGATTCAATTTGCTCAATCCTTTTACTGCCACTTGATCTGTGCACCAGAAGATCCGCCATTATACACTGCAGGCTGCTCAGACCTTATGAATTGGATCAGGCCCAGGCACAATGTGGACGCTGCAGCAAATATTGCTGTGAAGGTTGACGCGAACAACGCCCACTTCAGTTCAACCACCAGTGCTGGTTTACGTGCAGATTCTTCCAACATTGCCAGCTTGTGCTCCAGCTTCCGCAGCATGTCAACCATATCACCATTAATGGCATCATGGCACTGAAGCATTGGTTGAACCGTGCCGGCAGAGATGTTGGCAGCCAGCATTGTGCTGCCATTTTGCCGGGTTTCAATCTCTGCTTCCTCTTTTGCAGCCTTGACGACAGGCGTGCAAAGCGCCACATCCACCACCAAAGGGACATGATCTGATCCCAATCCAGCAACAAGATTGCTTCTGGGTTGTGGCGGCGGGGCAGCCAACACACCTTCGCCACATGCAGACAAGGCCATTGTCAGGAATCAACATTTTGAATTTTAGGGTTACGGTCAGTGACAATATCACTATCAGTGCCATTGCTGAACCAGCGCGTGACCCATTCTTTGCATAGCACATATTCCTGCCAGCAAGACTCAAAAATGGCGGATTTGAAGCTCTTCACGGGTGCATGGGTATAAGGAATGGGCGAACCTTTCTTTGTTCACGCGTCGCCGACAAATCGTTTGAAACGGAATGGAGGGGGTCTTGTAAATATTGGGAAACTCCGAATTTATGGCTTCCTTACATGAATGTATGTGCAACAATAAAGAATCATCGACGTCCATGCTGAAAATTGTATCTTTGTTCCGGAGTCTCATGCTAGCGTCCAAATGCCAGGCTTGCTGTCGTGAACGGCAACCGATAAAACCGTAAACCATGACAATAATGCAATTTGCTCACAATCCTGCCTGTGACTGCTAATCTTGCCGCGCGTGCATGGTCAGGTCGGCGTTGCGCAGGGACGTAAAACCTGCGCAGCAATCTTTGAAGACCTACACTCTACGCAGGTCATACAATCCGGGGCCGATTTCACAAGCCATGGGTGCAAACTTCCATCTCAAGCACATGACCCACATGCATTGCATTGCCCGAGGTCCTGACACGAAATCCAAAGTCTCGCCTGCCGTTGTTGCTGGTTCCACCCCAAGCACTTGCCCGTAGGCACTGATCATTTGATGCCGCAACCACGTTGACGTGATCATGTCGTACACTGGTCCTGGGTGCTTGCATGCATCTTTCGTGAGATGACCTAAGCTTATGCATGGCACGCCCGCACTCTGTGCACGTAGCTTGGGCATGGGGCATCATCCGAACTCAGCGGGTTCTGCGTGATTCTGACAGGTGCTCGCATGGCATGTGGGTGCAAGCTCCAGAAAAAGAAATGAAAAAGGTAATGCGACATGCACGCGACAACGTAACACCGCGAAGACAGGTGTCAAAAAGTCATGCACATGCCATCAGATGCCAAGCCACCCCCGTCAAGGATCAGGGACCCGGGTGTTAAGACGTAAAGTACGATGCCTGAAAGTGACGACGCCACATGAAGCCACAAAAACATTAAGAAACATATATCCTTGCAATCGGGTGAGTCGTGCGGCTTCGCAACGGGCAAGCGGAAACATGCGTAAACAACAAATGCAGCTCGAATTACATCATGGCAACACCATTTTGCCATTTCGAATGCTGAAGTAAACTTTGTTCATTCGCAAAAAGGGAAATCTTGATTGCATGCAGTGGATAACCATCCCACTCAGCCAGTGTCCTGCCAATATTTGTGATGGATGAAAGCCAGCTGCCTTGATGGCGGCCACAATGAAGCCCACCGAATCTGATCCCAGCACGCCCTTCGTCAAGAGTTCGTACCTTGGCACCAATGACAAGAAGGCATAAACAGTACACTAATGTGTGCAAGTTCGGATGGTGTCGCCAAACTGGAAACCACAAATGTTCGCAAACATCAATTGCAGCCGGGCGCATGCAGCACACAGCTGCGCATTATTTGTATCACGTTCGCGTCAGTTGCCCGATGCACAATCGTTCCACGCAACATTTCGGTGACTTGCTTCCAAGAAAATACAATGCATGCTGCAATTTCGCAATTGCAACCGCCCATGCAAGTGAAGACGCCTGCCGGCCGACGCAAATGTTTATTTGAAGGGTGGGTGGGCAAAGCAGGGACCCTTGCAGCTCCGGTTTGGCAAAACTTCGTCGTTTTTTTCCGAAAACCTGTGCGTCCTTGCGATGTAGCCACAATGACCTCGCCTTGCACGGGATGGAGACGTCAAGGCCGTCGAAATTCGTTGCGATTGCTTCTAACGCGAGCACAACATGCCTCTACACCCCTGGAACGGACAGAATTGCACATCTGGGCGACACATTGGGGCACAGGGAACCTCCCGCCTAGCTTGCTCGAACAACTCCAGGATCCAGGCGCTACGTCACCGTTTCTGTTCCTGTCTGCTTCGTGCCAACCATTCGTTCTGATGAAACAACCTTCCTGCGGACTGGTACATGTTGGCGCATGCTTTGCCACAACGTGGTGTTGCGTAGCGTGAACCGATGCGCAACCACGCAGAAACATCCCGATCATCCCCCGTATCTCATGGGGGTGAGGATTGGACGCCAAACTTATACAGAATGCTGTTCATAAAATGAGTGAAGAAGGTTCCCGGAAAAAAAAACCTGTAAAATGACCGTCGAAGATCAACAACAACAACAACAACAACNNCAACATCAACATCAACATCAACAACAACATGACACATGATTGAGCCGCCCCCGTCTCTACAAAACGCCACACTGCCGCACGTCCTTTAACGTTACCAAAAAAGAACGCCACGCGGAACCCGAACAAAATCGTGATGGTTCATGGCACCATGAATGCTCCAGGGCGCTGCTTGATGCATAGCACAATGTAAAACATTGTAAAAAATGTAAAAAAATGTGTTCTTACGTAATGCAAGCTTGGTTTGAATTGTTCATGCTTTGCCGAAATACACGCGATCCTTTGTCGTGGCCTGTCCCGCCTGCTGCCTTCGTCCTCAAGGATCTAAACGAATTCTATGAAATTGCTGTGGACTTTGACAGAACGCATATAATACGTCAAACATATATATATATATATGAGTTCCGTGGTCCGTGTTCTGGGGGGGAAGGGCAACCATGACTTTCCTGATGGTGGTCGTTTGCCTGATGGTTTGCCCATAATTTGCCTCACATCTTTTGCCTGCTCGCTTTCTTCCAAAAAAATTCCCGGACAAAAAAACTACGTGAAACGGACGAAACAGCAGTGGATAACGCTTGTGAACAATTCAATGTTCTGATTGCTGGGATACTCCAGAGACTACCCCCCACCTACAAGCCACGGGCCGCGCCGCCAGGGCCTCAGTGCAGTCCTTGACGGCTCGCGGGCAAAATGTTTTCTTTGAAGGGGTCGGGCGGGGTGTCTGGGGGCAGGGTTTTGATATCCCATAAGGTTGGCCACTTCCCAAACCATCCGTCATGTTTTTTTCACGTTTCTTAATGTTTCCTCGTTGTTTCCTTCATTGTCTCTTTCTTCATTTTCCTTCATTTTTCCTTATTTGTCTTCAGTTTCGGTGTTTGCTTTTTTTTGTTCATAGCCCTGTCCCCTTGTACTGGATTGCCCCAAGGGGAAGCCGGAAGCCACCACCGTCAGTTCTGAATGTGTGGGTCTCGTAGTTAAAAAATCCCAGGTAAGCAATATTTGATTTGGGGATGTTATATTCCCCAATACAGAGAAAGATTCTATCCCCTTTGTGAGTGCGCATGGTATCTCATAAGAAGAATATGAGCTATAATTAGTCTAAACTCCTTAGAGGGGTTACATGGGGGAGTAATTATTATAGATCTTATTAAGGAAGATACTAGGAGTTTAGGCTATAGATCACAAATAGCTCTACGCACTCCAACTTCCCCAAAGACGCCAGTCAGGTTGGCACTTGGCGCTACATGGCTCCCGAGGTTGTACGCACCTGGGTTCTGGAAGATGACGAAAGATGGCTTACGAGTTTGTACGATTTGTGGCTGATTTTTGGGATCTCCTAACCACGCTCCTCCCCCCAAACTACCCCTCCTTAGGTCCCCCCTCATCCCTGAAGAAGCCTAATTAAAGTGGGGGGGTGACGTTGCACGGGGTATGTAAACGGGGCCTTTTAGGTCGCCGAGCTGGGGGTCTACCTAGACTCCCCCGAAGAAAATATCCACGATTAAGACCTACACGTGCTGTAGTCTAAACTCCTTAAAAGTGGTTATTTAGGAGATAATATAGGGGAGATTAGGGGAGCATTTTAGGGGTTATTAAGGGTGATACTAGGAGGTTAGGCTATAGCTCACATAGACACACTTCGAGGGTGTGTTGGGGGATCTTACGAGTTCGGGTTGAGCACGCGGGCATGAAATTCCTAAACACTGAATCCTAAGTCTTTACGCGATTGAGGTTGACAATTTTTGGCGGGTCCATGCGAAGGAAAAGTCTTCAGGGCTTCCATATACGCATATACACACACACGATCTATATGGGCACTCCGACCCCCATGATCTACCTCAGCGTTTTTCTATGATAGCAAAACCATAAACTTCTTTAAGGGGGGCTATATAAGGGATTATATAGGAGACTCATATACGGGTTATGAAGAGTTTAGACAATAGCTCATATGGACTAGAACCAGTTCGCAAATCAGGAATCCAGGATCCTGGCAACTAGGTATAGGGTTTACGGCTTATTGAGCTCGATGAGGGCTTTATCTGCCCCAGCCCTGAATACCTACACTTGGAACATGCAAAATCCAAAAAACGTGGCCGGATTCCCGTCTTTTTTGATTTTGGATGTCGTAAGTTTTTTGCAGCTGTTGAAATAGAAGCAAACAATCCCATGTCTTTCATGACTTTCAGGTTTCACTGGTTCAAAAGCCGGTTGTTTCCGAGTTCTTTTGGAGCTTCAACGAGACTACAGAAGCAATGTTGTTAGGTTCGGCTGGAAAATGCGGTATTTGCGAGTGGATTTTTGGCTGTATGATATGCATATGCATATGCAGATAGAGTTTAGGGCTTAGGGTTTGCAATCTAGGGTTTGGGGCGAGACGCTCGCAAACATGTGAACTTGCAAACATTTGAACTTCTTGAGATGGTCCCTGCGTAGTCCCGAACAAGCCACATACCTCCCCAAAACCCGCACTACCATAACTAGTACGATCCCAAATGCCAAGTGATTTTGGGTGCTCGGACTCTTAACATTGTTCATCCCTATATAGCCAGGAACGCTGAACCGTAAACCCTAAAACCCCATCCCTTAGAGGATCCCATTTTAGGTATCTGGACCCTGATAACATTTGCGCGGCCTTGCAGCAAAGTACTGTAAAATCCCATCATTCAGCCTGCCCGGTACAAAGACCAGATGATGATTCCTACCGTGTATGTAGGATTTAGGGTCCAGGCCTTAAATTAGGGGGGTCCTAAATCGTAAGTCTGACCCCTCAAGTCCTTTGTAGAAAGGATCCACGTAGTATGCTTGAGGACCAAACTGGTTCATATACTGAGTAACCAAATTTGGGGTACATGCGGATCTTCTTTTCTTTTCCTATCTGCTCAAAGGGGACCATAAACCTGAGAGTTTCGAGCAAAAGCTACCAGCAGTACACCGACCGTGTTGACATTTACTCCCTGAGCCTGATCGTCGCTCATCTGAAGGTTGACCTCGGTGTTTTTGTGGGTTCCGGTCGTCAGCAAAAGTTGTAGGAGTTCCGTGTCCGCTTAAGCTCAAACCTTCACGTCTTGAAGCTCACAGAATATCTTACTGGTGCTTAGTAGGAAAAAAAAAGAATATCATCCCTCCGGGCATGGCGCCCATTACGCCGCCTCCGCCTGCGAAAGGAGCTACAGCAGCCCCTCCTCCAAAGAAGGCTGCGGCACCAAGGTCAAGGCCACCGTGGCGCTCCCAGCACGCAGAGCATGTCGACAATGTCGATCCGGCGACCGGCCGCACGATCAAGATGCCTCCGCCGCCGTGGAAGGCTACAATCATGCGAGACCTTCCACCATGGAAGAAAAGGTAAAGAAGAGGTCTACCCCAACAACAAGGAGTTGATCAAGGACAAGAAAAACAACGACCTCTACTACCAGAGAAGGAAAGAGAAGTACTACCTCAACAAGTTGACCAGGGACAAGGACAACAACCACGTGCCCATGGCGGCATCCAAAGTCCAAGGCTCTGATTATATGCGGGCAGCAGTCCAAGTCCTCCAAGTCCAAGGCTCACTGCTCAGGCCGCAGCGGGAGGCGCCTGGCAACTGGGGGAAGGCTGGCGGCAGGGTCCTCAGCGAGGAGATCGCTGAGTTCAAGTGCGGCGGCATCAACGTTGGCTGTGTTGGCCAATGGAAGGGACAGAAGGCTGGCCGCGACGGCTCGGGCTGCGGCGAAGAAGAGAAGGTCAGAACGGCGAAACACACATGTTGCCATGGCGCCGGCACGGAGCAGGGATGGCATTGGAAGCCGTCCAGGCACAGATGCACTCTGGCGAGCATGTGCTGGCCTTACGTGACTTCTCAACCACCTCGCATCGCGCATCTTCTAGATACGCTTGAGCACCACCCGCTCGCTCAGGCGCACATCCGCTTCAACCCTTCCAAAACCATTGTGTGGAATGCCGGAAGCATCCGGCCCGGTGCCTTCCCCTGCGCGCCGGATGGCACGTGTGTCTAGATTAAATTGGGAATCCCGCGCCAACTGGGCCGGCTGCCGCCTCCTGGAGAGCTCCTAAGCATGGTGAAGCGCAGGACAGACCCTGCGACTGGCGAGCGGCGGTCCCCAACAAGACGGGGTCGACTCGAGCAGGCCCGGGGAAGAGGCATCCAAGGTTCTCACGGCATTGCCCACCTGTCCCGAACTCCGGCTCATTTCAGCCTCTTTCCGTGTTCCGTTGCTGCGCGGCCTGCGCTTGAACTTGCTTCTCGTCCCAGGCTCGACTCGACGCCCTCGGCGACCACCGCGCAGCGTGCCCCCTGCTCCGGCCTGCTGCGGCCCCGCGCAATGCCGCTTGAACGAGCCGCCGTTCGAGTTTGCCACGAAGCCAGGGCAACCGTTGCCACCAACGTCCTCCTCCTAGATTTGAATCTTGTACTATGCAGGCACCTATATTTAATAAGAAAATACTACTAGGAATAGATAATCATATAATATTTGCTGGTGATTTGTTTCTTCGAAGAGAAAAACAACCGAAAAAATGTAGACATGGCAAATGAAGCAAATGAAGAAACATTTAGAAAGTTGTGTAACCATGAAGAAAAAGACCGAAGAAACATGAAGAAACCTCCGGTAAAGAAGCATGCGCGGCGCGAGGGCAAAAAGTTTCCAGCCCCGTGTTTGGCCCTCAGGCGACGACGAGTCTGCCCTCGGAGGCTTGCCGGGGGGGATTGCAAGGTAAGAGCTCGCGTGCGACATGCTGTTGCGAGGCAGACGTCATCCAGGGAAGCAAGTCCTGCGGCCTGCGCGCATCCCGGCTTCGGCGGATGCGGCTGCTCACGAGCGCGCGCACCCCCTGCGCACGCAGCGGCTTGCACGCCCCCTTCTGGTGGGTTGAGGTGGCCGTCGGGCTCTGCAGGTGTCGGTTGCGCCTCCCGACTGGCGCGGCTTCGTCCGCGACCCCGGCCTCCACGCCGGGTTTGCCGATTGGAGCTTGCGGCGCGCTCGGCCGCGAGTGCTAGGCCAGCATCAACGGCCATCATGGGCCGAGTCACCGTCAGCTGGGATGGCCGGGGGGTGCATCGGCTGCCTGGGCGTCGCAGGCGTCGGCGCGGTCAGGGGGGGGGACCACACCAATCGCTGCCTCACAGCTGGGAGGGTCAGCGACAGTGCCATCTTCGGCCTGTTGGAAATCGTTGCAGCCAGGGCAATGGCTCCCAGCTTATCTCCAAAATCCGGCATGCAATGGTAGAAAATGGTACTACCATGATGAACATTAGGAAAATCATAGACAAATGATGGCGAATTGCGAAAAATCATGAAAATTATGCAGAAAACGATGGAACATGATGAGCTTGATGAAAAATCATGACAAACAACAGGAAAACTATAGAAAACTAGCGCAGAACGACGAAAAGTGAAGGAAACATGATATGAAAAAATTCTACAACGTTATGCAAGCTGCAAAACCATGAAATTGATGCAAATGAAGAAACCAATGAAAAAAACATGCGAGCTGATGAACACTGATGAGAAATGATGAAACCGAATGCACAACAATGAAAATGTGATACAAAAGTCATGAAAAGTAGAAAAATCATTGAAAAGTTTGAACAAATTGAATGTGATGGAAAAAACAATGAGCACGATATAAAAAAAATGAATGTTGAAGAATGGTTGGAAAGTACGAGAACTATAGGAGCATGACGCATGGATTGCATTCAAGGCGGGGGGTTGGGGGCGAAGCACACCCCCTCCCTGAAGAACTGCAGCAAGCCTGGATGGCCTCTCAACAAAATTGGTGGGGGGGGGGGTTGTGGGGATCATGGAACGTATGGGGATTTAGAACGATGACACTGGCAGGCATGGATGGCCGTAACAAAGGCGGGGGGCTGGGGCGGGGCGCAGCGCCCCCCCATTTGCAAACAAAATATTTGCATAACCCTCCCTTACTGAACCACTACTTCGGAAGGTACACAGAAGGTGAGAAACCACAGCAGCAGCAGTGGTCCTGAAACAACCGTCTTGCGGTCAGTAGCTATGAATGAGTGAAACAAAATCGTAGGCATAGGCCTCCACGGCAGTAGCAAGGTTCACATGACGTGAGGAAGGAGCTCATTATTGCACACTTCAGGGCTCCAGGCCATCAATCAAGGATCTTTGGGTCTGGCAAATGCCAGCCACGAACGTCACATGGGCAGCAATTGAAGCACGAGTATTTCGCATGCTTGCTGGTGCAAAAAGTAACCGCATGAGCATTTCATCTGATAATTGCAGTGCCCAATTATGGCCCAAGCTCTGCAAGCGTTGCAGCCATGCGCTTCTTAACGAATGAAAAAGTGGGCATGATCGCAATGCATGGATGAAGCTCCAATCACTGGAACCGCACAGGCATGGATAGCTTCTTGCCCTGTGACGAGCAGTACGGCCATCTAAGAACGGGTGGCTACATCTTGCTAATGTCCACTCCCGTACGGAGGAAATTGGCAATCTAGAACCATGTAAATCTGAACAAAAGCCTAAAGTCGGATGACGTTCCGCGAAAATTGCCAAAGATTGCAGTTGGTTAACCTCCGCTTGGCGCATGCGAAAACTAAATGCATCCAGGGCTGGCCGAACACAACGGTGTGTCCACCGTTCAATGACGCGCGGGGCACAGCCCGGGACGACACCAAAGGCATCTGGTAAAGTCACTCCAGCCAAGCGCAACTTGTTGGAAGTGTCATG
>CAJNIZ010043958.1:8775-53176 GCA_905231905.1 Symbiodinium pilosum
ACGGCCGCCAACCAATAACTAGTGAAATGCTTGTGATACAGGGCGCCCTAAATGTTAAAACCCCGCAGAAAAATTTAAAAGATGTGACATATGACAAACCAATGGCCGCCGGTGTGCCCTTCAGCTTCACATCTGGCGAAGTTAGTGCCATGGCTTTCCAGCTGGCCTCTTGCACTCGGGCCAACAGCGACAGAATTCACTGGTCGGTTTTTTGACCGCCCTCCCCCCCCCGGAAAATTCCTCGGCATCCGGCCCTGGGTCGCTTAGTGGTCGATCTGTTGGACAAGGTTGATCATGAGCCTATCTGGGCCCGGGCGCCGGTTTTTGCAGGTCACAGGGGGTACCGGCAGACCTCAGATTGGAGAAACGAGCTCCCAATGCTGCTGATGATGCTGGCCCCTTTGGCCGGCATCATCAGCATCATTGGGGCTCCGTTTCAACAATTGGTTTTTGCTGGCACCAGGACGGGTCAAACTAAAATGACCACATCTGGCCCAAACCCATGGTTCTGGGCCCAGAAACATGGGTTTGGGCCAGATGTGGTCACTTTTGGTGTAAACCCCTCCCAAAACATGGCCCAAACCCAGGTTCTTGGGCCCAGAACCTGGGTTTGGGCCAGATGAGGTCATTTTTGGTTGTCTTGGGAGGCGTTCTATGCTGGAACCTTGTTGAATCCGTTCAGCAGAACTTGCACATTCTGTCCTGGTGACTTCAAGAGGGGCGACTTCGGGGCCATTCGGGCTGGAATTAAATTACGCAAGTCTGCATTTGACGTTGCTGTGTCTGTACATAATTCGCCGTTCATCTTGCAGAAACGGATCTTGCTTCGAGCACGTCTTGGTGTGCCTGCTAAGCTGCCCTGCGAAATGTGGGAACACTCCTCATGAATAAAGCTGAAGTTTTTGATGACAGGCTGTCCATGGAAGGCCAGGCGAGAAATTCCCTTTGACTCGGAATTCTGTGGATAAATCACTTCTGGAAAATTCTCCTCGTAGATCCAGCACACTCTCTATCGATTTGCTGGACGACCTTCCATGGTGAGGCTGGTATCTTTAATCCTTGGCACCAGCTCGGAATTTAGGTGTTCAAAGGGAGCCTAACGCGTGAGCTTGTTAAGCATAGTTCAGGGGCTCAGTTCTGAAACACAGCGTTATGTGTTTCACTCCCTATAGGGATCTTGCACAATTGCTGGCCATTGTTGGCGAATTTTCGCCACCTGAGGAAAAAAACTATTTGAACCTTTGGAACCCCGCAACCCCAGATTTGGGCCCCAAAGCCTAAGAGCCTCGCTAGGGATGTCCCCCATTTTTCGTCGATTTGGCAACTTTCGGCAAAAGAAAAGCCACATTGTTTTTGTTTTGCGATTTTTTCCCACTCAAACTCCGAAGTCGAGCCGAAACCGCCATGAAATAGTTATTTCAACGACCTCCTGTGTCCAAAACCGCCACGGCGAAGTATGGTCTGTGGAGTTGCAGTTGCTATTCATCTGCGAGGAATGAGATCACCACCTCTGGTCTAGGACTGGTCGAAAGCAACAAAAGCACCCCATGCAATCATGCATCAAGATACTCCGGTGTAAGTGTCTGTCCAGGACTAAACCAAAAGCTTCGACATCGCAGGCGGCCTTGAAGCCATTGATTCCGCCCAACAGTTGTGTGCCTGACAATACAATTGAACAGCAAGGAGTCTCAGTGACGATAAGGCACTGTCGCTCCCATCTCTCTTTCGGAAATCGTGGCGCAGCACAGCAGTGTTCCTTCGCAAGCCTTATTTGACTGAAGCACTAAAACCTTAAAATGCATAGGTGTGTTGAGACGCCACCGACTCATCCTTATTCAATACAGTACTAACGCTTTGCGGGAACAACATGGCACGACCTGCCCTGTTTTCATGGATTCTGTGATACGACAATAGTTATCGTTACTATAGAAACTGATCCTTCTCCTCTTGTTCTTGGTGGATCGTTTCTCACAAGCTTCGCTTCCCCATGAGACGACGTCCCTCGTCACGCTCACAATATCTCTCATGCTCAAGGCAATCACGTGTATCAGATACCACACGTCTAGACAGCGATGGCCACCGGTTTTGGCCATGACTGATTGCGCTTAAACGGCTCTGCAAGGCCCAAAACGGGACAAAGAGCCCATCCTTGTATTGACCACCCTGTTGCTGCAAAGGCAGCCTGCCAACTCGAGGCGGTCTTTGGGGCTCGGAAGATATCTCAAGTTGATGCCGTCCTGGTGGTACAGGCAGCACCACTGCTTTGGATGCTGTGCAAACTGGCTCCATCCTGCTCCATTCGCTTGATGAGCTGTTTCTCGTAGTACTTCTTCATCTTCCTGAGGCAAACTGTTTGCGAGGCCGCACCAAAACCAGAGGCGGTTTAGCAAATAATGGCCTCTTCACGAACTTGCTGCTCTGCCAGAACGGCTTGTCTTCTATGTACTGAAGGGGTTGATACCTGAAGCCAACCATGATCGGCACCAGCATCGAAACAAGTCCGCAGGCTCACTGGGGCGTAGGAGAATAGATTCCGAGCTGACGCTTCAGTCTCCACCTCATGAGAGGATTTTCGACTCTTCGGCATCAATCAGGCAATCTTTACAGCGGCATCTGCCGCAGAATCCTGCCAAGGTCGGAACGGCTCCTTCTCCTTGAGGTGCTTTAAAGCTTCTTCAGGTGACCGATTGTTCACCAGCTTCATGAGCACCTTCCAGCTTGATGGATTTTTTTCTAAGAGGCCCTCCCTTTTCCAAGAGGCTGTGCCTTTCAACTTAGCAGATAAGGACTGGACACTGAAGGGTGGCATTTTGAAGTCGTCCACGTCGGCGGGCAATGGCATGCGGTAGGCTTCTGGCAGATGCGCACGGCTAAAAATACTGGGTCCAAGTGATGATGTATGGTTCTCCGGCCCCTTGTCAGCAGCCCGGATTCAAGCTGGTAAACAGGCCAATGCCACTGGTCAATCCACCCCATTGATCCTGCACAGTCCATCAATCCAGCCCATGCAAGTTTTAAACATGGACAAGCCCAGACCCTAAGCGTCCCGATCAGTTCGGATCACGCCGCCCCACCCTTCGCCAGGTCGAGGATCTTTTGCAACTGCAGGCAAGATGCTGGTATCGCAGGGAACTCACAGACCGATCTGCTGCCCTTCAAGGTGGGAACCTTCTTTGCCAATAGCATGCCGCGCGACTGCAGCGCGCTTGCGGCTCGCCGTAAAGCACCTGGATGCGCTCAAGTAGCAGCATGAAAAGAGATGTGTTTCCGAGAACGTGGCAGGTAGCCACACCACAGCCCAAAGCTCGTGGAGGACCAGGAACGCTGTGGCTCACCTGTATTCTGTCAAAAAGCGTAAGTACCAGCAGAATCTTGCACAAAGGCATGTATGGAGTATTCTGGGGCTCCGAGCTGCTTCCAAATTGGGGCTCTGGAGCCTCAGATCTGACTGGAGGCCTGCCAGGTGATGCTGGAAGCTGGCAGCCACACATCCACTTAGTAGCAGGTCACCGCTAGTATCCTCAGCCAAAGACATTGGGAAAGATTTGATATGGTGTGTGGATAGATCAGATTCCCCCTCTGCCTCCATGCTCTGTGAACCAGCGGGGAGCCGCGGTGCGACGGTGACAGGATCAGCGCCATGAATGCACTCAGCCCTGAGACTACGCTTCCGCTTGGGCTCGATAAGGTCAGAGAGCTGAAGAGTCATCTGATCAAAGGTGCTAGGCTAGCTGCATACTGCATACTGCACGTCATATTCAGAAGTGTTGCATCAGGTGCTTCGAAGACTTGATTCAACTTTATGTCATCCTGGAGCCGAGGCTCAGCCGAACGCACAGAATGTATCTAGAAGACAAAAAGTCTGACTGCTCTCAGCTGTGTGGACACACTTAACTTCCCTGACAGGAAATAGCGAACCTCAGGCTTTGCAGCCGCTGCCGGGGGACTGACCTGCGTCTTTTGCTGTCAAATTACACTTATTCATTATTACAGATTATTAATTAGTATCCATATTATTAGTATTATCATTGCTATCATTGGGGATAATAAAGGGGCTTCTACGTAGACCGGGCGTTCAATGCGGAGCACAAGTGGCCCGTCACATCCTGAATCATAACAGCAAGCTCAATCTATTGGTGAGGACTTGGCTCCGCATATGCCCATGGGCCGGCCGAAATGCACCAGAGTGGGACCGCATGCCTGCAATTAGAGTCATTGCAGAAAAAAACTTTAGCATGTGTGTGCTTGCAAGTCTTGCGCGTGTGTACGTGCAGCACGGCAGAGAACACACCCATCGCAGGCTCGGCCAAGTACAAGTACTCGGAAGTCCGTGACTCAATTCTTGTCCAACTTCACGGCCCTTTTCTCTGAAGCGATGCTAGAGCTCACATTATGCAGCAGCTGCTGACAGGCACTCTTTGCATGTCGGGCTCCTGCAGCAGTTCACAAAACTGTAGGGCACCTCGGCCACATGACTGCAATCCGGGCGTCCTCCGGTGCTTTGTGAGCTGCGCCTCACGCAGGCGATGCGATGCACATGTCAGGACCGTGCGATGAAGCCGGCATGATATGAAAACATCTTGTAGCGGATGGTAGCCATGAGGCCCGAGCCTTGCTGAAGCTTTCACGGGGCTTTTGGCGGTGGCAGGCCGCGCACTGAGGCACACGACACGTGACGGCACTGCCCCAGACCCACGACAGCGACAAGACAGCCGTTCATCGCATTGAACCGGACTACCCTAAATAGTAGTTTCCATTTTTTCCATTATCCCAATATACCCCCAATATAAACCCTATTATGATATTGGAATGGGTGGCCCTTTTCAGGGCCTGGCAACCGTCCTCCTCAGCCGCGGGAGCGATGCCCGCCGCTTCGGCGGGCACCACTTCGGCTGACGGGACGTCTGCAGCTGCACCTGCAACAAACAATGAACGTGAAAGCTATGGGGAGCAGTGCTGACAAGATTTATCATCCAGAATGTAGAAATGACTCACGTGGTGTACCAAGCCAGAAGCACCATCCCAAACCCAGGAAGCCAGGAGAAATCAAAGCTGGTGTCTTGCTTTGCGAGGGGTCGGACTCTGCCTTCTGCGTCTGCCACTGCGTGCAACCGAACCTGCAGGCGTTTCCGTGGGCAAAGCCTATCTGGCCCCTGCGGAGAGGCAAGCGTCAAATGCGTCAATTTGAGACGAGCAGCATACCACTCCGGCTCCTGTCCTTTGGCCGGGCCTCACTCGGCAGGTACGAGAAAAATGCTACCGCTACCCAGGGTAAACCGCCGTATCGCAAAGGCTTGAAACACATCCCTGCTGCAGCTGGGAGGGTCCGGCGGCTTTCCTTCAGCTGTGGCAGTGGCTTTTTCCTTGCAGATCGCAGGCTGCTGTGCCATTCCCTTTGAGCTGTTCTCGCCTTCGCACCCAGTGCGTGCCATGGCAAGCCTAAGACTTCAGAAACAAGATCAGAAACCACAACAATTATCGCAATTATCACAACACTTAGGCCGGACCTTGACTTTGAGGGTCGATGGTCCCAAAGCCTGCGGGAAGGGACACAGAAGAATGTGGAGAGCAGCCAGCCTCTCTGTGCAAACAATCATCTTGCCAGCTGAAGTGCTCACAGCTTGCCGCGGCGAACATATTTTATTTGTTACAATACCAAAGCTACTAACCACATCGTAATGCAAGCCTCGAGGACATCTTGCAGGGAAGCACCTCAAGCACGAGAGGCAAGGCATTGCATCCGACTGTTGCAAACCTTCGGAATTTACCTCAAGCCAATCAGCCGCCATGGCCGCCAAGGCACAATGAACATCCTGGATGCGTGGACATGAGAGTAGCCAGCGCATCTCAAGCCACTCTGGCTCAGGAGCCTGCAGATCGTCAGGATCAACTGCGGAAGCTTGATGCATGTGGGGGTTCCCCAAAATTAGGGGTCCCTTTTTAGGTGTCCATATAAAGAGGATTGTAGTATTTTGGGGTCTACATTAGGGTCCCCTTATTTTGGGAAACTACCATCTAGCCATTCACATGCATGTGTATCTTGTGTCACAGAGACCATTGTTCACTTGAGGTGTTCCAGCTTGCCTCCAGGATCTTCTCCTGGAAGAACCTGGCAGCTTACAGCATTGGGGCTCCGTCAGAGAACCAGGCCATGCCAGGCAGGCCAGTCTTGTTTCAGATTCTTGTCCTGACCATTTGGAAACGCATGGCAACAAGACATGGCAAGATGGGCAACACATGAGACGGTCAGACATTGCAACATATTGCAAAGATTTGCAAACACTGGCCAGTCCGAGAAATAGTACTCGATCTGCCGGCGCACTGCTCGGAGATACAAGGCACGAACACCACGCCGCTGCACAGCCTTTGCAGCGGCAGGGAGCCCAAAGCGGAGACATACGACTGGCAGCGCGCCTTGTACGCAAAGCCATCACGTGGAACGGAGGCTTGGGGATATGGCGCAGCTGGCAGTCTTTCCATGGCCTCGGCCTGAGCCTTCAGGCTTCCAAGCAATTGGGCAATTGGTGAAAATGCCGGGAAATGCAGCAGGCAGACCTCGCTTCGCTCGGCAAGCTCTCGGATCTCAGCGACTGCCTCAGAAGATCAGCAAACTTCAGCCATGCGGCACTATTTGGGAGAGCTGTCCACCTCATCGACATCAGCATCATCTCGAGCATGCCACAAGATAAATCCTTCAGCCTCTGCACAGTTCATGAATTGCTTCTTAAACCATTTTTAGTAATGTGACATTCCTCTTGGCAAGGTGGCCTCCATTGGAGCTTCCATGCGGTCCACGAAAGCCGAAATCACCTCAACAATGAGGCGACTAAATTGAAAGCAAGCGATTCCGTGCGCTTCCTTGCCAAGCACACCCCTGAGCCCGCGGACCTCGAGGCTCGAATCGTGTGCTGGAAGCGTTTGATGGCCAAAGCGCCGGAGCACCCGGTCGCCACAGTCTTCCTTGTGTGGGTCGTGTTAAGGTCTCAATGGTCCTGCTGCTCTCATGTGCCAATTTGACCTACGGCGGGAACTTACGAACAGCTGCAGCTGCAGTTTTCTGCTGGAAACATATATTCAAGAAGCCCCCTTCGGGGACCCGAGACAAGAGTGGGCACGGCAGGCTCATGCAACAACTATGAAACTTCCAGTCTGACACAAGACTGAGCGGTCTGCCTGCCGTGCGCAATAACATTCATTTGCCAAAGGTGAAAACATGGCCAGTGCAGGTACTTCAGCACCGCACAGGGCCAAATTACAGTCTCAGAAAGGACACCAGAGGTCCCCCCATCTGCTTCTGCTAAAACAACCTGGCGGCTGAGCACAGGGCTTTTCCTGGGACAGGCTGAAACATCATAGCAAGCCCCTGCCTGGGAATGAGAGAGCGCTTCTTGCCTTGGACAGGGTCCAAGCTTGCGGGATCCCCAAGCCATCTTTCACGCGACGGCAGGAGTGCGCGCCTGTATCTTTCGGTTGTCTCTCCTCCTTCTCTGGAGGTCGAGCAGGCCTTGAAATGCCGCACTATGCCCGCATGCACACACCGTGCCAGCAACATGTGAACCGGCTGGTACCCATGAGTCCCCGGCTCTGCGACGCCATATTGCCTTGGTGACAAACTGAAGGTCATGGACATCATGGAAGCAGTTAGCTGCTGTTGACGGTGTTGATTGCGCACGCGCTGCATACGGGGCACACTCGTAATGGCGAGTGCAGTGAGTGCACAGACTTAACACATCTAAGAGTATCAGGTGTTTTGGTCCTTGCTCTGTTTTATCGAAAGCGCATCTCGCGCGCGCTTCCATCATGTGTTCCCGTCGCAGTTTTGGATGCGTCTGGATTTTCACATTTTCAGGGTGGCCCAGGCTGCTTTCACCTGGAAAGAGATGCCGGCCCGCAAGTTTCTTCTCCTGATTATTATTAGCATGCCCTGTGCCAGCCTGACAAGCAAGAGAAGCCTGCTGAAACACGTGGAAGTCATTTGTACATAGCGAGAAGTGCTGAGCGGCCGGCTGACGAGCATAGATGGACATCGGCCTTCTTGGCTCCCGCTGCCTGGGCTTGCTTCAGTTCTCCAAACAAAATGCCACAGATGCTTGGCCCGAAGCTTCTGTCCAGCATGTCCAGCGTTGTAGTGAGGATTCAGAGTGACTCCTGGAGTGAGTCTCAAGGTTTGGCACTAACATCCTCATCGTCAGACAATTCTGTCAGCTTCCTCGAGATTCTCCGACGGCTGGCAGCCTTGGCTGCCGTCCGATATTGCCACCCTGCCAAGTCTGCCAAGTACCACTTTGGGTTTGAGGGGTCTAGGGATTTAGGGCTAGGGATTAAGGGTTTAGGGACCTCAAGTTTTGGGTTTCAGATCAGCTTTTGAACTGAAAGTGGCCTGGTATGGAGCAACGCTGCTCGCATCGCTTTCTGGGCGGGATGCAGACAAATCCTGGCAAGGCAAAAGTCTCGGCCAAGACCTACTGAGCGAGGCATGCAAGGCAAGACGTCTGGGCCACTGGCGCGGCGGGGAGGCGCACGGCTCACAGCATCTTCCCTTCCGTCTACACGCCTGCTGATCACAAATTTTGCTTGCTGCTTACTCAGTTCATTGCTGCTGCGCAGTCAAGGAGCTGCATGTAGATGTCCAGACTATCGCCAGCCTCCTGCCAGGTTTGGCGCTTTGTCTGCCTGTGTCTTGCTGCGTACATCTGCTTACCACATGTCCTCGCGTGCCACCGAGGCCCCCCCTGCGCTTCCAAGGTTCCGGGTGCCCCTGGAAGGTATCGGAGGAAGGCCTCCTGAGTAACCACATGTAAGCACGGGCAGTTCGGGCTCCCTTCCTCCCATCAGCTTACTGGTGGCTAGTACGGAATGAGGGAATATCACCCCTACCTAATGTGTGTATATACACATCTATCCTTGTTCCCTACAAACCCCCAGTAAGATCGCCTTGAGCTTGAGCTGATCCCAATCTACGCCCTGGTTGGCGTTCTGGTTGGCGTTCGGCTGGGCTGTCTGTGTCAAAGCGGTCGGACTCTTCTGGAAGAAGTGCGTCCTCAGTTTCGCTCTGGCCGCATGGAACACTAAACAATAACTTACTGGGGGGGGGGGGGGGGAATGTAGGGAATGAGGGAATAGATTACGTACGGATTATGTAAGCATTGTATTCCCTTATTCCCTACGAATCACCAGTAAGATCCTGGTTACTCAGGACTGCACTCGCAAATCCATTTGGTAGCGTGGTTTGGGCAGGCATCCACTGAGATCCTCGGCAGGTGCATTTCTTGTGCCGCACACACTTTCGGTAAAATTGAGATCTAGGACCGCCGCTATGGCATTCTTTGGGAGCTTGATCGTGCACAGGAGATCTGAAGTGAATTGCTCCTGCCGAGTTTGCAGCCCAAATACGGCTTACCCGCTGAGGCCAGAAGGCCTGCTTGACCCGCTTTGAAAATCGAAGCAGATCAGGTTTTGGGCTGGGCTGTTTGCCAGGGTCCCGGTGAGGGCTCGGACTAGAATTTGCATTAGACTCGTTTTACTAGATGGGGTCTCAGCACACAGTTTCCTAGGCCTTTCCCGGGTTTTAAGGCTTTTCAGAAACTCACATAATATACTGTAATATACCATAATATACCATAATATACCATAATATACCATAATATACTGTAATAATGCTGCAATTAATATACTCAGGCAGGTTGAGGCTGCCCAAGCGACCCTTCCTGTTTGCTTGAAAGGGGCTCGGCGCTTCGCTTGTTCGCCATCATAAGGCTTTTCGCTATGCACTTATGGTCCCCCTCAAGTAGATAGAATATTGGGTTTTATAGGGGTTACATAGGGATAATTGAAAAATGGAAACTACTATATTACAATAGGGTATATATTGGGGTTAGAGTCCCCCTTCAGTAGATAGGATATGGGCTATATGAGGATCTTATTATAATATACCCAAAGCCATATTCTATCTACTTAAGGCAGGACTATAGGTCAGTGACTTAGCTGCACCTTAGACCCTGAAGCCACACAATCCTCTCATGCAAACTCCCTCCGGCAAATGCTTGGAACCCTTTTCGAAATGCTGTTGACAAGCTTGACTGGCTCGTCTACTGAAAGGCCTCTCCAGGGAGCCCATTGCAATGACGGGCCATCTGAGGCATCTGGTACAACTGGTCCACAGCCGGGCCTCACAAACAGTGCCCGTCAGAGTCAAGGTGCAATTCTGCCACGAGGCCAGTGCGATTCCGAGGGTGGACCTGAATAAACAAAGGGAGTTTTGGTCTGAAAACTCCAGAACATGAAACTGCCTGAAGCAACGCTGCAATTACGTCTGCAAGATCTTGGCCTGGAGACAGGGAACAAATCCAGATGCGTTCATACAGGCATTCCAATGTTTATCAAGATGCTGTAATGCGCTGGAATGCGTGGGTACTGCCCACGCACAACTTTGCCTCGGAGCCGGGGATGTTCCGGGCCGTTCATGTCAAATGGAACTCTTTACAAAGCTGGCGCTTACACAGTAAGTCAGGTCTGCCAATGCAAAATGCCTGCAGGCAAGCCAGGTCACGATACAGCCCTTCCATATCTTCCGCTCGAAACGGAGGTCGCAGAGCTACCATCTCCTCAGTTTGATGGAAATCTCACCAGGCGGTTGACTTGACTTAGCCTACCAGGCAAGGCGGCTGAAGTGCATGCAAGCCTCATACATGATACAGCCCAAGGACCACATGTCACTTTTAGCCTTGGTCAGGCAGGCGACTAAAAGGGCCTGTCCCAAGCTACTGCAATGTTCAAATCGGGCCAGCTGCATCGTATGGCATGTCCCGCCAAACTTCGGGAGATGCATAGTACGGAGTGCCCGTCTGAGTCATGCAAAGGCCACGCTTGGCAACCTGGATGAAGGCATCGTGCTCTGATGAGGGAAACTGGCAGCGACATGCTTCGACCCTCCTGTTGCCTTGGAAACATTGAAGTCGCCAAGCTTTGCCATCGTGCCGTCCTTCGTGTGGCTCCTCAGCTTTCAACATATCCTTGAGACGCAAGCCATGTGAGCAGGGCGGGTACGAGTAGGATTGACTGCGGCGACTCAACTCGCTACTGCTGACTGCTTGCATTGGGTACCTTCGCTGTGACAGCTGATCAGAACCTCGTCAGTTTCGGCGAGGAGCAGGAAGACATTGGCCGACTTCATGTCACGATGGAGCACCCGAATATCATGTAAAGCCTGACCAAGCAGGTGACCACAGTCATCTGAGGCGGCAAGATCGGGATGCTTAGGTGCTACTATCATGGAATAGTGCAAGCGTGCCTTGAGACCTTGGCACATTCCATCCAGGTATCGCCATACATCTGCCTCTGTGTGGAGCTGGTGTTAGCAGCCCTTTGTTCGACGGCCATTCAGCCCTGCTCCCTACCTCGCGCAGGTAGGCGCGCTCCTGCTTGCATTTGTTGATCTGCTGAAGGAGGTCGCCGTCTGCACACTCCTCATAAAGGGCGTGATCTCACGCAAACGGCCGAACACGTTGTTGGGTATGTTGGGTCAAACGTGTTCCTGTTTGTGTGCTGACATGAAGGGTTTGCAATGCAGGCAAAGTGGCACGACTTGGCGTTTGCTGACTGCTAATGTTGCTCCACTCCAAACATTCAAATGGTGGGGTATCCTCTGCGTGCACATTAGTGAAGTTTGTGCTCCTTATGGATCGACTCACATGACAGTTTCTCCTACTGTTTAAGCGAAGTCCACACACCAGCCAGAATCTAATACCGCAGTCACAGGTCCTGGACAATACAGAGGCACCGGGTCTTGTCGTCCCAGAAAGCCTCCTTGTAAGCCACGACCTGATGTTGGGGGAAGCTTCCACAAACTGCCGCAGAAAGCGGGGGCATCACTGGAGCATCTTGGGGCTGAGCGTTCGGATGCTTGACGGATGCAAGCAATCTGACCTGAGTGCAACAAGGAAGGGGCATTCCAAAGTCAGGACAGCTCTCGAACCTCGTTGAGGGCATTCTGTTTCTCCTTGTCGGACAAGGAAGGTAGCTTGACCTGAATTTGGCCAGAGGCCCTCTCCAACCATCCTCCACAATGGCATCCTCTAAGCAACCGGACCTTCTTCAAAGCATAGATCTCATTGTCTGCCAGGCGAAGAACCTGCAAAGAAGGATCCACCCCTTGTCAGCAACTGGTTGCTACTAGTTGCTACAGCTGGCGCCTTGTAAACGGCAGAGTAAGCTCCTTCTCCAAGCAGGGCCAGCCTTTGTGACAAAACGCAGCAAGTTCTGCATCAACTTTGCATGGCTCAAGGCTGCTCTTGGTGGCCGAGTGGCTGCTTGAAGTCAGCAAGACTGGTCGAACCCGCCATCTATCAGGCAAAAGCCTGCATAGCCACACTTAAGACTTAAGACGGTGAACATGATTCGTGTGAACCCGCCTTTGCACACCTTACGGGCACTGGCTGCACGGCATGGCTGCAGACGAGCCCTAACGGTCGTCTATCCACAGACAGAGCCGCTGTGGAAAGAGAGTTGCGGGAGCAGTTGCCGTCATGCTTTCAGCTTCGCACAGCAACAGCGAGTTTCTCACCAGCACGCGCCATCAATTCCAACAACATGCTCATGAAATCTACTGAGCACAAGCGCTCAACTGAGAGTCTCACCTCTGGCACATCCAGCCAAATACAGGAAACACTAGCCTCGCCGAACGATCTAATGCATTTGTACACATGCTCGATGAAGGCACATCAAGGAACTTAACACGCCCGACATCTCCCAGAGCAGTCTGCCTGGTTCTCATCTGCCACTCCAAGCCACACCCGCCGCTGCAGTCGTGTAACGTTGCAGCGATCGATGACCACCCTCTTGCCCTGGCCAAGGGATCCAGACTGAACTCGGATAGTGAAAAGTACCGAAGTCAGTCGAAAAAGCTTGCAGGCAGCACGCTTGATAACGCATCATGCGCAGCAGTGACACATTTTTTCCTGTCCTTACAGGCTCTGAGAAGTGGGCTGAAAACCGTGTTCCATTGCAGAATTCAGGTGCCAGCCCCAAGTGTGTCTTGGTTGATGACGACCCACCTGGGCGCTCGGGCCAACAGTCTGTAAGCTGGCCTGAGCTAAGAGAAGCAACGGGCAATCAGGGTCCGTGCCCAAGACGCTGCATCCTGACATTTCGCGCAGCGCTCGTGACAGAAGCACCAAGCATGATCTCTTTAGAACCTTGTGCGGATGCCTGGGACGTTTCAAGCTCGAATGTCTTGGACGCTCGAACAGAGGATTGCTTCTAGGCACTTGCAGGACAATAGGAGCAGGAACCCAAGGGTTGGTGATGAGTCGGGTTCATGACTTGCGTCGTTATTTCCCAAGACAAAGGCCATGGCTGATAGAAAAGTGTCTCCGCAGCCTACTCCGAGGGAAACAACAGTAGTAGCAACACTTCTTGATTCTTGCCAACTTTACTGATAGGAACGGAAAGCGCGTTCCGGAAACTCTGTCAGACAAAAGCCCGTCACAAGCTACTCTGGACTCTGGATCTTATCCTGTGCGTCCAAAATTCATGTAAGCTGCACTCAATCTACTTCATATCATCAATGGACAGGGGTTCCGTATCAATCAAGGAACATAGGGACTGTACTAATGCACCAAAGGACCCTGATGTCCACCCTCAATGGTCCCTTGGTAGGCCCAGTATTGACAGTAGCTCATGTATGCCAAGGCTGGGTGCAGCGACAAGCAACGGAAGATTAGTGTAAAGGTGCTTTGCCCAACCCTCTCCAGTCGGTCACAGCGCTGAAACAGTACCAATCTGAATCCACATGTCTTCTCCCACTGCACCTGGCCGCCAGTGTGCTTTTGCCTTGGACTTGCAAACCAGCGCTCCCAGCCGCGGTCTTTTTGCGTGGAAATTGACCTGAGCTTCCCAGCCGGAACCGGGAATTCCGACCAGCATCAGGACCTGAGCCACCGTCGCAAGTCCCTGTCAAGTCAGCTGAATCTTGGATGGACCTACTCGCAGGCATTTGCTGCATCCAAGGCAGCAGCCCGAAGTGGCTGCGAGACATCCGCTTGTGGAGCCAGCGCCTGCAAGCCAGGACTGCAATCCTGTGCTTAGATTTCTGGTGTTGAGTTGCGATCTGGGATGCACCATCCGATGCACTCAACAATCTTCCGGACAACACAGTTGAAACCGGGACCGGCAAGAAGCCTCGTGAAAACCTGTCAAGTAACAGTAACAGTGCAGCAGATATAGCATGGCACCTGTCCCTCGAACACATCGGGGCCGTCATCTGGAGCCTGAAATAGCGAAGAATCACAGAATAACAGCAAATCCAGGAAATCTGATCACCAGCATGCAGCGAAAGCTATTTTCAAGGCAAGAAGCTTCCAGCGGTTCGACCGGCAGGTCCTCGTCAAAGATGTCATCATCCTCGCACCTCATGTAAACTCGTTACAAACTCATTGTTGAGCTGAAGTTGCTTCCATGCGTGTAGAAGCTCGTGTAGATTTTGTGTACATGGAGGCATGCATGCTCGATCAAAATGCTGTTGGGGTGTCTCACGGGCGACTTCAGACTCAAGTCTCAAGTGCAGTAGGACTTGCCTGAGGCCTAGACCATTGCCCTCGAAGGAGCTTCTCCCATGCGGCCAGGTTAGCAAAGTCGGAATCTCAGGGTGGGGGCGAGCTTCATGTTTCTGCTATATATTGGAAGAGTTTCTTTGCATGACAGTGCCCACACATGCACTGTTTATGACTTCTAGTACGATCATTATTTGCATGTTTATCATTATCCTTTCCATAGCAGCTAACACAGCAATGATAGTTTTCAACATCCCAAATAGGTTGCATTGATTCCGTCCATAACTCTTAGGGGTCACATTAAGGGCTATAGATCACTATAACATTGACATCATCCAACTGCCACAGAGCGGGGGCAATACCCAAACTGTAGCATTGACTTCAGTCTGGTCGGCTATGGGACTGACCTGGAAGCTCCCCGAGACGAAGCTCTCGTAAGGCTGCAGGGGCCTCCCAACTGGTGCGAGTTTCTCAAAATAATCCCCTAATCATATAATCCTTATGTGGGAAGCCCTTGGGAAGCCCTATCATCCTGCTATAAACCCTGTGATGCCTGGGGTCCAAAGTGCTAAATCTTCGTCCCGATACATGATGGCGCTAGATTGGAAGTGGCAATATTTCAATATTGCAATCCTTACCTTTGAAGAATCAAGTGGAAAAGAACACAGAAAAATGAAACGGAAGCTGGGATTATACAGCGGTTTACCTCGTGATGCCTAAACTTTAACACCAAATGGCTTACTGGCTAGTAGGGCATAAGGAGATATATATATATACATATATAAAAATATATATGTGTGTGTGTATACATATATATATATATACCATAGATGGGGATCATGTTCCTTGCTCCCTACTAAACACTGGCGAGAAAGGATGCGGCTCCTCTGAAGGCTGTTCGGGCTTCACGAGGCACATCTCATCGGGATCGCCGCGCCAATGGCAAGATGGGAACCTTCCAAACAAATGTCCGTCTGGCGCCTGCATATAACCCTAGATGATGACTATATATAATATAGTAGTTTCCATGTTATTTTCCATTCTCCCCATGTGACCCTATATAACCCTGTAGTATATTGGCAAGAGTCCACTGGGATCCCAGCGGAAGCGACGTTTCAGGGAAGTAGAAGGCCATCAGCCTGGAAAATCTCCGGTCAAAGTTTGCTCGAGATGCAGAACACTCGCACCTTGGCAGCTCATCGGCAGCCCAGCCTGAGCAAACAGCCGAATCCATAGACATCAACATACATGCATAAAATATCATAAAACACTCAATTCAAGCGCGCGTGCTGTCCAGTCAATGGGTCAACATCCTGAAGGTGGACGCTGCACTCTTGGACAGGACTGCAACTGGGATTTGCAGCGCATGCTGTTTATGTTGCTGTCTTTTTCTGGCCGGCATGAGGCACACTGGGGCCATGACGCTGCTGCTGCGGAGGGCCGCGCACCCAAACCCCTTCGTCCTCGCAGCAGAACAATTCCATTCCTGAACTCAAGGGCCCTTATTCTTACCATGAACCTAGCAACCACTCAAAAGGAGGTATCCTCCAGCTTTGTTGCCACACCACACTGCTGGCCCATGATCGTCAGATCGTCATCTGGGAGAGGACATCTGCTCACTGCTCCCAGCAAGCCATAGGAGCCCAGCCCAGCGAATCTCGCAAGGTTTCGCAGCGCGAGGACAAAGAGGCCCCAGGAATTGACACGGGCCTCAGACTCCCTCTCATCTCAACAGATTGGCTGCTGGGGCCTCAGGGTCACGCTGCCAAAGCGGCCGGCCCTGCAGCGCCTCGACTCGCGCAACACGCAGCCGAGCCCCATCCGCAAAGCGGCTGCCGAAAGCCTCTGACAACTGACTTGAAGATGCTCCCAGTTACCGTAAGCTAGAACAAACGTTGTATGTCTACACACTCAGTACCGGCATCAGACCGGCCTCGCCCAGTCGGTCCTCGCCCAAGTCGCCCCACAACCTCTGCCAGCACATCTTCTGACAAGATCTCGCGCAGGACCCAAGCACGTCAGCTCGGTGATTTCCCAAAAGCTGAGCGCCAGGCTGCACTCCATCGATCTCCAGAAGCACGTCTCCCTGCGAAAGCCTTTCGCACATGCTGCAGGATCCAGTGAAACGGCTGGAGGCCGCGGTCTTGAGAATCTGGCTGCTGTCCCGGTTTCGAATCAACATCATCCACCACAAAACCGTACGGGCCCTCGCTGAGCTCGAGCCCTGCGCCCAGGTCGGGATCCACCTTATAGGCCGCTGAGTCCAAACAAGCCCGCTTCTGACCTTGGGCCCCTGCATTGACGTGTGCACTTTTTTGACTGTCACGTTCTGAGATTCAGACATTCAGATCCACCACACGGCAGGCTGCGGCATCGGCAGGTGCAGAAGGCACTGGAGGAGTCTTGGCAGTGGGCAGCTCGCAGCCACCCGGGAAGCCCTGGCGACAGTTCTCCACGGCTTCCTGTACCATGGCCTTCCCACAGCAGTCAAGGTCAGGTGAATTCAGCTGCCCTTTGAAGTATCTTACGGGCCTGGGCGTGTTTCTTCGTCTCACTCTGCGTGTCGCCCTGAGAGGATGGCAATGGATGGGCGGAAAAGTGAGAAGAAAGCCCTGCCTGCCTGCTTGTCGATGCAGTACAAGTGGACGTGCGCCACATCCTGAAGAGCCTCCCCACAGCAAGAGAACCTTTGCAAGGTAGCATGCAGGCTACATTGCAACGTGGCCCCGCCTGGCATCGAAAGGAGGTGCAACTTGGCCCTTTCTCCCGTCGGGGAGCTAGGCACTTTCGCAGCCGTGTTGGCTCCTGGTCCACCAGCGCATCTACAGCGCATCAAAGCGTGTGTGCCCGCCTTGCCCAGCAACTCGAGGACATACTCAGCATGGGACACCTAGCTTTCACAAAGAATGTGAAAAGCTCAAACAGCCCGAAAGAAGACAGCCGGGGCCAGGTCCTGATTGTGCTCCAACCGGACCCAGCATGGCACTTCCTGAGCCGGAACAAGCTGCCATGATGCTTGAATGTCAACACCTCTGAGGCAATGGCTTCGCCTGGTGCAGCCCGCGGATATGCCTCCCGTGGCTCTGCTGCATCACATGACACATCTGCTGAGACGTTTGTAATCCAGTGCCCCTGCCTGATGCGGATGCATGGCGAGCGCGCTCAGCAATGCTGTCATGCCTCCAAGATCATGTTCTCTTTGTTTGAGATGTACGGCATTCCATGTCCAAGTACCGGTTCCTCTATCGAAGACACGCAGTGCGCTCATTCGTTCCTTTCTAGGTCTAGGCAAAGGTCGCTTTGCAGGCCTGCTGCTCAGCTCTTGAGGCCCTCTTACAAATCCATGTCTGAGATAAGATTGCTTCCGCGCCTCTCTGCCGGACCTCGTTGTGAGAAAGATGAATCTCCTGCAGATTGTTTGAAGCGTGAATGCTGCCTCAGCTTTCGCTCAGCTTGATTCATTTGGCTGGGCCTCCACTGCCTGCTTCTGGTGCCAAATGAGTGCTGCAATCTTTTCACAGGTCGCGTCACCGACCTCAGCTTGAGCTTGGTTTTGCACTGCTTGCATCTGCTTGTCGGATCAGCAGCTGGGCGATCTCGCTCCGTTCTTGTGCAGCTTCAAGACTCGCAGACGTGCGATTCCTGGCCGACCAGCATGCTGTTCAGGCAAGCAGGGGGAGAATGCAGCCTTGGCGGCCCTGCCCGATGTGCTGCAGCCCGGAGACCAGCATGGCCCCGGCCTTTGCAAGAGAAAAAGCAGCCGCCAGACATGCAGTCGAACCAGGCCTCGTCAGAGAGGTCGTTTTCCGAGGCATCCAACCTGAACCCCACAAAATCCGTCAAGCCACAGAAGCCGCCAGGGATGTTGAAGCCCAAGCGCAAGGCTCGACAACTAACTCCGCCGACGGGTCAACGCATCGTGCCTGAGCTGAGCATCAGTACCGCCAACCACAGGCACACTGGATTGAGCAGGAAGATGGAAATCAGACGTTGCTACGTCCAAGTAAAACAAAAACCTGCGCAGCTCGCGTCTCCAACGAAGAATAAAGTGTGGTATAAAAAGCTTCTGAGCGTCCGTAAAGAATTGAATACCACCCTCTGCACATGTATGCGCACCTAAGAGCATGCCCCATATTGTGCGATTAGCCAGAAGACTGTTCTTCAAATAACAACATCCCTTCCACTGCGAGGCCTCTCAGTAGTGTTTGCAGTATTGCAGTATTGCTGGTGCTGCTGCTTCTTCTGCTGCTCCTGCTGCTGCTGGAGGCGTTTTGTTTGCTCTTCCTGTCTAATGTTCACCTCATATTAACAAACCCCCGCGTAATTGCAAAATCCAAATCCCAGAACGTAATTACAAACCCCCCGGTACTGGAAAATCCAAAACGCAAAAATTCTGGATGCTTCTACTACTGGCCAGTACTACTAATGGCTACGACGACTGGAGTTCCAGCTCATGGTCCCGGATACCCTTAATTACGGAGGCTCGGCTTCACATCCTCGGGGGGGCAGGGGGGGGGGAGTTCTTATTATGAGGTTAACATTAAGCACCCTTTGTGTCTTTCCTTCTTCTCCCCAACGAAGTCAAAGACGATCAAAGTCTTCTCTCCTCTGCATGAACCTGAAACCAATAGATTGAAAACGCACTTGGTTGCCCCATGTGCTTTCTGATATCTGTCCCGTCGTCAGATCAGCTGAGAGACTGAGAAGCTGCGGAGGGCGAGCAGAAGGGACGGAACATCAGACTCCCGAAGCCCAAGTGCCTCAGGAAACGCAGGACGTCAGAGCCCTATGACATATACCTAATATACACATATGACATATGATACATAATTATGTAAAAAAACATGTATTGCTTGCGTTCGATGAGCTGTTCGCTGTGAACATGAAGCAAGCCTCACTGCAAGCATTCAAAACCCGAACTCCTCGCAGCCTGCCTTCAGTCGCACCGACAGGATGGAGCTCCCATAGGTATGCCTCTTTCACAGGAAGTTCAACCCCTCTGATTTAGGGTTTGGGTTTGGGGTTTCATACATACATACATACATACCTACCTACCTACATACATACATACCTACCTACCTACATACATACGTACATACATTGCATGCATGCATGATTTGGTAGGGCCAGGGTGCTGGAGCAGGCAGTGGCGGTCCCACCAGGAAGGCCTGGGTTGCTGTTGAGGAACTGAAAACGAAGTTACCACAATGAGAAAAATTGTGAGAAAAATTGTGAGAAAACAGGGTTTCTCCAATATGGTAACTTAAATCAAGTTCCTTAAATCCCTATATTCCCCCAGTTTCCATTTCATTTTCAATGTTCTTTACCATTTGATTCTCCATTACAGCGGGATAATGTCCCAGCATAGTACCTTAAATCAAGTTTCTTAACCCTAAACCCTATGTGTCCCTATATACCTTTTTTTATCTACCCCCTATATGCCCTTATTTTAGTAAGCTTAAATCAACCCAGAGGCAGGCAGAGCTGATCATCTGCTTCCGGGCCCGGGTCCTCGCTGTCCGCAACCGGCTCCACCTGCGCCTACATAGGGTAATATACGGTGGCGTAGGGTTTTTAGGGTTATATGAGGTTATATAGGGTTATGTAGGGTTATATAGGGTTCTATAAGGTGATGTAAGGTTGGCTACGGTTATATAGGATTATACAGGGCTTTGCAAGGATTGTATAGGGTTTTATAAGGCTATAAAGGACATCAAGGATTATGCAAGGCTTCAGGATTATAGAAGGGTGTTCAAGACCTATAGGGGTTGCACAAGAATGTGAACCTGTTGATGCCTTTCTACGTCTTGCTGCACTTATCCAATCCTGGTGAGTCCAGTGCGCAGAAGTCTGGCATGTGTAGAAGACCCGTGCTTGCTTTGCTGATTTGCTTTTGAGCCACCTTTTCCCTGCCTCGCTCCCTCGTTGCCTCGCCCTCCCTCCCTCTAATGCAGACAAGTCACCTGGATTCCCTCCTCTCCATCTGCTGCCTCCATGGCAGAATGCCATAGCTCTGGGGACAGGTTGATGTTGTGTCCTTTGTCAGGGTTTCAAGCTGAGGGAGTCTGGCTGGACCGGACCAGTACTGCCTGCATGTGGTGGCTGGCATTGTTGAATGGGAGCCGCCCGGTCTGCAGTTCCCTTCAATAAATCGGCAGAAAGCTACACGTGCCAGCACTTCACTGGAATTTGCTCTGTTGCTCTGGCGGACTCAGGTCACTATCGGTAAGCAATTGCAACAAGAAGTGCTCCGCAATTGAGCTGTGACATGATTTCTGCTTGAGCAGACAAGACCTCTGCGTCAGCACGACGCGAGAAGCAGCACAAGAAGATGTAACAAGGACAAACACCAACTCTGGCTCCAAGCCTTGGACTGCGGGGAGCCTGTTGGAAAGCGGGACTTCAGGTCCAGGCTGCCGTGGAAGGCCGTAACATCCGGCAGCCGAACCTGTCCAAAAGTCCCCAAACTGTTGGTTTGGCTTCGGAGTGGCATCCAATTAAAGGCTACTAAGAGCGCTCTCTCGTGCGATGGTTCGTTTGTCTGCAGCGACTACGTGCGTTGGACTCATCAGTGTTTCAGTTCAATACGCTTCAGGACTCCGGGCCTGCCTGGAGCATCTCATGCTGCACAATCAGTTGTTGGCAAGTTGGTAGCTCGACGAGCTTCACCTGACGAGCTCACCATTACTTCTGGCGGAAGGAGCACATGCCCAGCTACACTCAGCTGCACTCAGCACTTTGCTGATTTTACCCGTTGTCGAGGTTCCTCGCCTCAAGATGCAGTGCCGAAGGCAACATGATCACAAAGATATGGTGGCGTCAGTGTGCCTAAGGGGCCTTTGCGCTCCGAGGGTGCCTGCAACCCAGCACGGGTACGATGCTACCATTCGCAAGGCACAAAGATACACAGAGTTGTGCAGATGAAGCTCACAACTGGCCTGCAGCCTTAGGCTAGCGGCACGCTCCGCGTCTCCATCCCCAACGGAGATCAAGTTCCTGAAGGGCAGTACTGGGTTCCAGGCTGAATCAGCAAACAAAGCGTTTTTGAGTTTGCACGCAAGGCTGAGTTCTGCGCGTGAACTTTTTACATTCCCGTCTGAAGGTCGTTATCCTGAGATATTCAGAGTCAAACAGGTCCTGTTGGCATGTTGCTTCTTCAGAAAATCAACTTACCCAAATCAATTCTGCATCCAAACCAAGCTTCTTGAAGGTCAGGGGTGCATGCATGGGCTTCGCAAAGATCGGATAACTGCGAATCTGCGCGCGAGATCAGGCAAGTCACCGGCAGGAATGGATCGCTAGTGTAACGTCGTGTTTCGGCATTCAATCCCATTTTTCCTTACAGGGACGTAACCATACTCCCTCAGAATGTCACACCTCAGCTTGCCATGGAGGTTGCCTCAACAAGCCAACCGCTCTCCTAGCTCATCAATAATGCTCAATAAGCCTTGACAGACACACGCAGAGGCCGCACCTTTTTGTCGGGGATCCACTGCAATGGATCTGCGGTGATGAACGGAATCATTTATGCTGTCCCTGATTCACGTTTCATAAGAGCAAGTGCAGATGTGACGTCCGGAGCAAAGCAACAGAAAAAGCAAGTCACTGAATAATACGTGTATATATATAACAGAACATGTACAAGGATAAGATTATCCACCCACGATTTCTTGTTTAGTTTTCCGGTCACTTGCTTTCCGACTCGATTTCCCATGTCCCACGAATAACCCCTGTGTTCTGAGCCTGCAAGTTGCACTGTACCCGGCTAGCCCTTGCTGCTACATGAGTAGCTCCCAAAATTCAGGTCCCTTTTTTGGTACTCCTGAATATTAGGTGCCGTAATATAACCTATAACCAAAAGGGGCCCAAAATTTTGGGAAGTACCCACATGAATTACGGGGTGGCATGCCGTTAACACATGCGGGCTCCAAAACTTGGGGGCTGCCAGGGGCGCAATGATCGGGAACTTAGACTGGGAGTATATTATGGGGCCTCCCATTTATGGAAACCCCCACACAGGCCCCTTAGGTCAAGAACTACAATGATAAAGTGCATGATTGCTGGCAACGTGTCTCATCATGTGAGTAATGTCTTTTTGGTGGTTGAACCTAGTAAGATTATATTCCTTATATTATATACTATACACCAAAAGGAGGATATAATCTTACTCTATATTGGGTACCATAGTATCGCCAAATAAAATACTACTCATGTGGCAACAACATATGCAGCACGATGCAGCACGACAGTAGCTAATGGCACACCGCCACAAGCCACTGTGTCCCCAATACATTCCCAAAACCCTCCAAGAAACTTCACTGGCTACACATCGTCAAACCAGCAAGTCCGTCGTCGCATCTACTTATGGGCGGTACGCAGCATGGCCAGAAAGCGGCCTGCGAGTCACGCGTATCTGCAAGTTCGTAAGTAACATCAAAAATGATGATCTTGCGGACCTCCTGTAAAAGGCTGGGCATGCCAACGCTGTGAAACGGATATTCCAGACAGAAGCTTGTATCTCACTGTACAAGCCGAAACTGGCTCCCGAATGCGCGGGCAAAGGCCGCATCGAGTGCAACACACCGTTGGGTGACGGTTACCAAAGCCAACAAAGTGGGCAAAAGGACTCCGCGGATCGTTCGGGGAACTCTTTTCTCACAACTTTGGGCTTGGCTCTGGGACCTCACTTATCGCCTCAAGGGTCATGTCACAGCTGTGCACCTGCCATCCATCCCAAATAGATCCAAATAGGAGGTGCTCCTTACACTAGGTGCTCCCAAAAACTGCCAAGCCGCATCGAGCAACCTTTTGAGAAGGGTGGAAGAATTGGCCTCAAACAGCCACTGTAAACCACAAAAATTACACACACGGGCACGCTGCTAAGAAGCCGACCAGCTAGCAAGCCACGAAGTGCAAAATGGAGCGAAACCACCTTGCGACAAGCACTTCTAGTTACGCGAACACGAACAAGAAGTATGCGATGATCATGCAGTGAGAGGATTCCAGGTGCATCGCATGTCCGGCTGCTCATTCGGCAGGGTCGGCGGTGCGATCGTGGTCTGAACCTTCTCCTTCGGCTCCTGCTGGGGATGCTTTGGAAATCTCCATGCTGCTCGGACGGACCTCTGACATTCGGCAAGGACCCACGGCAGGATTCCTCCAGTCGGAAATCGCCAGAGAGAACCGTAGGAAAGCCGAGGTCATCTGGCATGAGCTTTCATCAAAAGAGTCAACCTTCAATACTGAGCTGATCAATGACATACAGCTCGGCTGCACGCTGCACATCTTGAGATCAAGATGCTTGTCCGAGCCTTTCAGTGAGCTTCCAGAACTCACAGAACAGATGGACCTCAGCAAGAAGGCGGATGGGTGGCTACGACATACATCTCACACTGTGAAGCATGCGGAGCAACACCTGAGTCGTCGTCTCAGAATCAGAGTCTGGACATCGCTCAGCCAAGTCCTGTCATTGTTGACATTGGTTGCACGCAACATTTCTGCTGAAGCACCAAAGCAACACAAACTTCTGCAAGTCCTCATTGCTGGATTTGGTGAAGGGAAGCCTCTCACGTGGCCTGCAACTAACCAACCATTGTGAAAAACTATGGCCTTGCTGCTAGATCTTAGCTTCGGCAGTCTCCCGCTACTCTGAGCCTGCAAACACACAAAGAACTGCTGACATAACATCCCATGTCCTTTCACATGATGGTATATATGTTATCTTCCTGCGAATTATGCCTTGGAGCTGGTGGAGGCTTCGCAACCTGAAGCCATCAAACAGAACAGATAAAACAATGTCAGGCACTTCTTGACAGAAAGTGCTCTAGAGAAGCATTATCAGCTGCAGCCAGGCAGCTTCGGAAATCTTCTTGCTAGCAAGAATTCTTGAAGCGGCTGATGCCAATTGGTCCATCGCCTTGGTGGTAAATGCTGAATGCTGGCACTTGCTGCAACGCAGAAAGGCAGCTACAGGCGTATACTATACAGCATGAAGATTTGGTCATGGATTCAGCCAACATTGTAACATGACCTGCGAGGGGGGCAGCCAGCTTTGCTCTCGTACTGAACTCCCCACGTATGTTTGAATGGCTTGGAATGTCTACAGTCCATGGATGACTTGTGAATTGTCGAACAGAACAAACCTGTTTGCATTGTTCGTGCCTGGCCTTTCCTGGAGGCGAAGGAACGACCCATACACAAGCCCAGACGAGGTCAGATGGGCACTAATGCACCAGTAGCTTTGAATAAGGCTGCTGAGCCATGCATTTTTGGTAGCATTCGTGTTGCTTCTGGGGTTCCTGCCTTTCAACTTCTACTAGTAGTGGCTGCTTCAAGGTCGATTTGGCACTGGGTGCTTCTATGCAGATGGTCACACTCTGTGCATTTCACGCACTTTCCCAAGTCACTGGGTATTGTTTGGTACCTGGATTTGTCAAGATTGACAAAGCAGCTGCAGTGGGACTTGTCAGCTTCCTGCTTTGCGGTCCTGCTTCTAGTGCCTCAACGGTCCTTCTCATGTCTTCCCAGGCCTACTGTGCTGCCAATGTCGCATGGAAGACTTTTCAGCAGTTGGGGCCAGTGTAGAGGGAACGGTAATTACTTGCATATTTGACTTGCTCCCTGTCTGGCCCTTCCCTTGCATGAACCGTGTGCATGGAAATGCATAGAACATGTAATCACGATTGCCAATCCTTTAATCACAACATCTTTGTCTCCAAATATCACAGGTTACGTACCTAGACTGCTGGCACAAAACCTGAGCCCCTGACTGCCCGGTCAACCTTCACACTCCCGCCATGGTTCACGTCAACAGTGACGTGCCTCATTGAGCTGCAGCGAAGCGCTTTTTCACTGCAAGTAGTCCGAGCTTCATCGTTGAGGTTCTTGCCGCGGAGGTGGTGGCTGCACGCTCCGAGCGAAGAACTCCATGGCTCTAGCCTGCCGGTCTCCAAGGTTTATGCAAAGCCACTTGATGCCAAAGCATGAGCTCCCACACTCCTGGCCTTGTCAATTGCTGCACATTGCTCAGATACAGCCGGCCTAGAGCTCCTTTCAGATCCTGGGTTGAAGCTGAAGCTTGTCTTGTTTCCGCCACAAAATTGATGCAAAATGACATTGAAATTCGAATCTACGTGACTGGAGCCCTACCAATCTACATTACAGCACGCAAAAAAAATGGCGTGCTCCTTGAGCCCAAACCACGTTCCATCAATTTTCACAGCTCTTGGAACAGTTGCTGTGAGCGAGACCAGGTGGCAAGCACCAACGGCAAGCAGGGCCTGCTGGAGGATCTGCGGCATGAAAATCTGGCAGGACTGGTCAACCTCCACGCAAAGGCTGGCAGCCTTTATCCTAGTAGGACTCTGAACACCAAGGAGCCCGCCCAGCCAGGGGCGCTGTTTGTAATTAGCACAATGTTGCCCAACCTTGAAGCACGCGTGTTATGCACAACTCTCGCGGACTTGATTCCAGTCTTTCGTTCCCAGTCCCGACGCTGTTGCTCACAGCCACCGACACTAGCCGATTCAGATTCGCGCGTAGAGGCGATTTGCAGTGTCTGCGCCACTGCCTTTCGTCAAAGTCGCAAAGAGACAGGAGGCTCCTTTCCTGCGTGCTGTCAATCATCTGAGGCCCAAACGGAGCATAGACTCGCAAGCCTGAAAGGCAAAAGGCTAAAGGCAGCCAGCTAAGGCTGGGGGCCGCCTTGGAGGATGCAAAACCGAGGCCACGGCTGCCTCTGGACTTCCGGCCGCAAAGGTCCGCCTCCAAACGCAGCCCGCACAGAAGGAATCCTCCTACATCCTCCTAATTCCTCCTGCCTGCCAGTGCGTGGATCCGCTCGAGCCACGACCTCGTAAACAGACTTGCCACTTGGCAAAGTTGATGGGCTGGCCAGGGATATGAGCGCGGTGCGTGGGAAGTATAGTGTCATCCCAATCAAAAACGAAGCAAGTCTCCTGGCAATCAGAACTGCTTTCATGAAGCAATCAGGCCAGATGGAGCGATGGCATGCTGGGAGCCTGCTTTAAGGAAGGCGACACTGGTCTGTGGCCGGGCTCATCACCCTCGCCGTCCTGTGAGCTCAGGGTGGGAGCTGACAACTCTCAGCTTCACACTTAGTGCAATGTCCATCCAGGCGCCTGCGCTTCGGGGCCCCCATCGCCGGTGTCCATCAGGAGCAGTCCAGCGCAGGCGGCGCCCCCATGGTCCCCCGAGATCTTCCACAGAAAATGGCAGCAAGCATGGAAGCCGAGACGAATCGAAAGGCTTGGCACACAAGATGCACAAATCCATCCTCGTATCCTTGGCGTCCACGGGAGCACATCAACACTTTAGTCTTCTCAGAATGTATTCGACCATCCTAGGAAGGGTTCAGGGCTTTCAGGGCTTTCAAGCCACGAGAAACTTTGCTCTGTGTATTTGCAGCACGCCAGCGTAATGCAGGTTGAGATGAACACGATGAGATGGGGACACTGCAATGCCTGAAAAACTCAGTGGACCATATTTTTTCCGCGGAGTCACGTCTTGCGCGGTGCTGCCAGTTGAGCGTATTCTTTGACGCACTGGCGGAGTTGCTCCAGCCCGCTGAGGTTGCACGAGTCTCGCCCTCAGAGGAAGAACAGCCTCACTAATCTCAACTTTAGCACCTGTCTTAGGCTTCTGGGCGCGGTACCCAGGCCCGTCACCTTGGTGGTCGGATTCGACCTCGGCTAGGCTGCTGCCAGCCACTGGTACTTCAGACAGAGAGTTCTTGCAGGCACCCAGCCAAACGTGAGGGAGCCGGTTCATCTCGCGCCAAAGAGAGCAGGCCTCACCGGAACCAGTCCCTGCATGTCCCTGCTATTCCTTTCGACTCATCCCCATTTGCAGTTGTTTGGGGGCCGACTACAGTTTCCTCGAGTGTGCCGCCTGTCGAAAGCCTGGGGAGTCATGGCTCCAGAACTATATTGGGCTTATGTCGGGATAATGGAAAATAAAATGCAAGCTACTGTACCATAATATACCATATTATGCCAGAATAATATACTATGTTATGCTAGAATATACTATATTCTACTATGTTATGTTATATTGTACTATATGATATATAGGGGCCATCCAGGCAAACCGAAGAGGCAGCTAAGCACATCACTTCAGCGCAGCGTCTCTCAGAGCTTTGGCGAAGTCCTCGAAAAAAAAATCTAGCTAACCCTAATATCACCCATATATCAGCCCTATATATATATATACACATATTTTCCTTTATTTATTTACATGTATGTCTGTTTAGGTTTAGGGCTTAGGGTTGAAGAGTTTAGGGTTTATGGCATGTACATCAAAAAATTATATAATTACAATATATATAGTAGCTTCCATTCTATTTCCATTATCCCAATATAACCCCAATATAATTCTGGCCCTCTAGGACCTCCAGGACTCAAGATGGCTCGAGCAGCAAACAAGTGCTCCATCCTCGGAAGGTTGAAGCTCCTTCCCAAGTGCCTACAAATGGGTGGTTGTCAAAATTATGGTCCCTTTTGGATCCCTATTATAATACGGCACTTAATATTTAAGGTACCCAAAAAGGGACCATAATTTTGACAACCAATCAAATGCCAGAGTGAGTCTTCACGCAAAATGGCAACAAAAATTGGACCTGCCAATCCATCTGCCAGAGGTGAGCTGCCGGCCTTTCAGGCCAAGGCGGTGGAGAGCATGAGACTAGCTGTGCGTCGCGCCTCGGCTCCTGACGCGCGATAATCACGGCGCACCTGGGCAAGGACTCTTGCTGTCACTGCTGCTGTGACACTTTTGAGACTGTGAAGCTTCAGACGTCATAACCGAAGCCATCGATGCAGCAACTCCAGAGTCAATCTGCCAGGCACAGAGCTGCCATGCTTCCAAAGTAGCCAATCAGATCCAATCCAATTGGCTGCCTGGTACTGCAGGCATTCCTGAGACACATCTAAACTCGCAGAATGCTTGCTGAGTACTCCTAGAGTACTCTTAAATGTGTTTCTCTTACTTTTTGTACTGCAGCTGGTAGCTGTGCCTCTGAGCCAGGGCGGCCAACAGCGGCTGACAGCTCTTCGATGTGTGCCGCCTTGAGGGCATCAAAGGCCTCCGCGAGTTGGTCTAATGAAACTATTGCTCTATCTTCAACCTGAACTTAGTGTGCTGAAGTCAGGTCATGCCAGCTTAACATACCTCAGTGTCTGAGAAGTCGCGGCCTCCGGGAGGTCTCGCCTCACAGCCATCAGTGAAGAGCGGTTGAAAGATGGTTCTGGCTGTAGGTGAGCATGAGTACAGATATTGCAGGCTGCCACGACTCCGATTTTTGCTGCGGTAAGTCTAAGGAGCTGGGACAGTCTGGGCTACTTCGCAACCCGGATGTTCCCATTGCGTGGTGCCAGTTGCGCGATTCCAGTAGTACCTGCCAATGACGGGAGCAAAACAGGAGGCATCTTTGCCAACATGCCCACCCCCCTCCACTTGCGGCGGTGACAGTGCTTCAGTCAAAGAAAGCCAGATTGTTGCGGCCAAGACGCTCTATCTGGGAACCAGCCTGATGACTCTTAAATATGGGAACGCACAGCGCATGTCCATTGCAAATGCTGTGGCATCTGCTGGGTGCATGGCGGAATCTGCTCCCAGCACCTTGACCCAGTCGCCGCTCTGCACGTTCGTCTCAGTCTTGTCCGGAAGGACGTCCGCACGAGAAGGCTCAGAGAACCGCTCCAAAGCATTCCGCCTCAGTCACACAAATGTTCAGCTTTTGCGGCTTTCAGGTTCTGAGGCGTAAGCCTGAAGTTCACAAGCATCACCAAGCTCCGGGAGAGGGGACTAGTTTCTTGCGGTACCCGAGTCAACTTCCTTCGGCCTGCATACGCATACACTTGTGCATTTAGATGCGAACCTGAAGACCTGTCAATGCCAACAGCTTTGGCTCGTATGCGCAGCAAATCGCCTTCAGCCTCAAAAACACAAAGTTACAAGCCCCCGGTAAGTCACCCGCCCGACCACCTAGACAGCCTGGTACCAGTGCAAGCTGCTTTTCTACCATCGGCAGACAAGTCAAGCCCAAGACGATCCAAATGCACTTCTGATTGCCGCAGTTGGGACAAAGCCGAACCACTATCAGCGTGATACAACAATACAGAAGAACATATCTCGACGCCCTTCACTGAAGCTTGCCCGTCTATCTAGACTCGGCACAGCCTGCTTGCCAAGAGGCAATGCTCCAACCAGCTTGGTCTGCACAACGTTGGACCCGCTGCTCTCATAAATGGCATCGAGAGCTTCTTGACGCACCTGCCAGTAACAGTCTATAGAGCTGTGGGTATCTACAACCTGTATCCCCAGCAGGCAGCTTCCGAGACAGGAATTCAACCTACCATTTTTTGCCGAAGCTCAATACTACAGCCCCAGGATTTTGGACGCAACATGACACGACCATTCGCCCAATTGCTAAACAGAGGCAACGATGCAGAAGTCGTAGATTGACAAGTTGGCATACTTTTCGCAAAGTGAAGTAGTGGGCTGTGCTGCAACGCAGAAGGCTTCCAAAGCACTGCTTGCATGTTATCCAGCTACCTAATGGCCTCTGCAGGCAGGTCCTGCACCTTCGCGCGCAGCTCATCAGCGCCTGTGACTGTGCTCTGCTCGAATTGCAGACCCAGGGCGTAGCAAACGTGACGCTCCAAGAATAGGGAGTTTGGCGCGACTCCGTCACTCTTCATCTCTTGCAGGAGTCTTGCCTGAGACACGCAGAAAGACGAGTGGTCACTTAGAATCGCTCACGAAGACATCGTCTCTGTCTGAGGGCCAGGCACGGTCAGAAGCAGGCCTCCGTGCAGCTTCCAGAGCCCCCAGGGCACAATTGTAGGAGATGACGTCTGGCGTGGCTCGCGCTGCCTTCATGTCAGAAAGAATGCCTCAATGTACACAGGCAGAATGGCTAGAGCTGAGCATTGCCATAGCGCCTTCCCAAGACAAAAGCTAGCATTGGCTATGCCCATCGCATGCCAAACAAAAAGCCCAAAGTCATGTCTGGAATCGTGTTAAGATGACGGCACTGAGCTAAGCTGCGAAACGCGGCATCCGCATCACCTTGACAATGTTGGATTGCAGGGCCGAGCTTCACGTATATTCGATCCTACATGGTTGAAGGGCCTGCTGAACTTGCTGGCGCGTTTTTACTAGCACTGCAAGCAGCAGCTATTTGAGGCCTGCCGCACCTTGCTGGGTAACCCACAGTTAGTGTCACCGACACGCTACCAAGAAGTTCTTTCGTCCAGTAGCCTGCGATGTGGGCGGCATCCAGCAAACAGTTGTACCAGATGGTGGTTGGATTTAAGCCGAGTCCCCTTGCCTCCTGAAGCAGCTCCTTGCAAGACATGCGTTACGACTGCAAATCACCGAGTTCGGAATAATTACATGTCAACGCGTGGGGAATTTGACTACGGATCAACATGAGCCGAAAAAGAAAAAGTGTTTGGAGCGGATGTCCAGCCTCGGCCGCTGAAAGGTCCCCTTTTTTGGCCAAAACGGACATCACCGAAGAAACTGCGGGCGAGACAGGTCTGACGCCAGCTTCTCGCATGTGTCGCCATGCGTGCTTCGCACCATCAGGGTCTCGCGCAGTTTTGTAAACGTCTATGAGGGCCAAGTAGGTGTGGCCGTTTGGCTCTACCAAAACCGAGCGCATCTCTGCCAGCCTGCTGTGTTGTCCCCTCCAACCCTCCAAAAAACTGGATGCGCAAACCCAAGCCACAAGTCTGGCTGCATAGCTAGTCACCCTCTGAATTCATCTGAATTCAACCACGCTGCAAGGCGCGCGCCATGGCCGAATGAACTCTTCCTGCGAGTCGGATTAGTGGAGAATATGTGCGAGCCTCGGCTGGGTGACTGGTGAGCGGAGTTAAGCCTTGCAGATCCTATAGCTGCAGAGACAGATAGAAATGCCCAAAAGTCGTACAACGCTGACCAGGCTTCTGACAGATTACCACGATTTCGCATGTCTGTATAGATGTCGAATGCCTCCTGCAATCGTCCTCTCCTCTGCGCAACTCGCAGCGTTGCGTTGCAAACCTGAAGCAGAACTCAAATATGCGTTGCCATGCATTGTCGGGATCACAGTCTTTCCAACAGCACATTGCATTCAAGACAGTAGTGCCGCCATTTTGTTCTAGGCTTCAGGAGCTGTTCGAGTCTGCAGCAGTCTGTCTGGAGGGTCTAGTGAGCAATTCGCCACCGAGCAAAAACGGTGAAGAATGGATCCTTGTAGTAGTCCCCATATAACCCATCATGGTAGTTTCCATTATCTTTGCCATGCCTTCCTTCCCAGCTAGCCAAAAGTAAGCTCATAAAGACCTACATCAAGGATGCCTCACCTGGAAGTCTTGAACTGAAGCCCCCGCCCAATCACCACCGGCAGTTATGAACACAGACGTGTCGCAGCAAGCTCCGGAGCAGAAAGCTTCTGGAAAGCAGTAGCAGCCGCATCCCAATTCCTTGGATTTAGGAATTCCTTTTTGGCATCTATGAGAGCCGAGCACCGAAAAGCGGACTCGGGAGTCCAGGACAAAGACCTCCTCACGGGCGAGCTAGGATGTTGCCAGCTCTTTTGGAGAAGCCACGCTCTTAAAACAAAAAGCTCTCATCAAGAACGCCGTAAATTCGCCACTCGTGCAGACCCAAAATAGCAGCCGTACGAGCCCTAGACACTGACGCGGCTGTGCCCCAGATCCTATCTTATCTCCGCTGAGCTGCTTGGAAGTGGCAATTTCTTGCAACGCCTGCTGCTGTTCAGGGGCGCTGCAGTGCTCCGGTGCTTCCTCAGGCTCTGCCTCCGCAGGATCCACTTTGTACTGGAGTTTCATTGACAGCCTGAGCACGCTGAAGGCAGAAGAGGCCGACTTCCTCAAAAGTTAGAAAAAGGTCCAGACAAGCTACCGATTTCTCTTCACCCTCGAGATAGGGCTTTCGCCATATAGGGCATCTTTGGAGAAAGGCCTTGCTCCACCACGGGTCCTGGCAGAAGGCATGAAAGACATGCACCTTTCCTTGCTTCATTGTGCTGACATGGGCAACATAGTCTAAGTTGGCACAACTCAAAGACTGATATTGTAACTTTCAGCTCCACCGTTAATTTGGCCTCGTCGATGCTCGGGCCAGCTCAGACAATCACGTACTGGCTCTTACAAGGGAATCCGGGAATATATCATGTTGGCATATTGGGATTATGTACGAAGCATATTCCATCATTTTTTCAAAAATGACTCCATATCCATTTTGATTCCGGAAATTTCGATAGGATTCCGAATCAGCAAGGGGCCACTATTTCCTACTAAGAACCCATAAGATCACTGTCCTGTCAACCCAGCTGGGCGCGGCTCTGACAGCTCTCGCCAAGAAGTGCATAGCATCTCAACCTTCTACGGACTGATCCTGCTGAGTCCAAAACTTGCGCGAAAGGGCATTGCATCAGGTTAGCAGCAAAATGTAATATGTAGAGTAGTCTACTATGGGGATTATGTAGATAGGGATTATATAGGGGTTATATAGGGTTATATTGGGATAGTGGAAAAGAAAATGGAAACTACTTTGGCTTTCCCGGCGGACCTACACTTTCCTGAAAAGGGGCAGGAAGTCTGCAGTAGCCAAGGATGGGGGAAGCTTTACTTCATTCTTTCTCTCGCGCTATGCAGGGGAATCCGACGCCATTTGGTGCTTGCGGAGCTTCCGCTGCTTTAACCCAGGAAGTGGAACTAATTGCATTCAAAGCTGTCAGCCCTGTTTATCATAGTTTGCATTTTCTTTTCCACTATCCCTATACTACATACCCCCAACATACCCTAGTTATAGTACTTTCCATTTTATTTTCATTATTCCTATATATGCTGTAGCCTAAACTCCTGCATCTGCCAGGTCCAACTGGGAAGCCCACCCTCCACAGTTGCGACCTTCGGGTGGTATTACTCTCTTTTGCAATCAAATGAGCTTGCTTTGTCTTGGCGTTGGGGAGCGTCCTTCTTGGGCATGCTTCTTTGGTAGGGACGTGGTCAGGCTTCCAATGGGGATGATTCCTTAGTATACTGCCGCGGTGGAATTGAACTCAGACTTTACCTCGTGGACTAGGCATGAGCCGCATGCGCACGGCAACGACAACTAGAGCTCGGTAATCTGGCTGGCATCCTACGTCCTACACGACATGCATCACATCAGAAGGCCACTAGGGGTGCCTCTTGCCATCATGCCATTGCTCGCTCTGAGTTGCAGGTACCCCCAATGTGCTAAAGTAAACGCATACTCTTTGGCAGCATGAAGTGCAGTCTTATACTATTGGCTGCAGCAACCTGCTCTTGAGATGCAGATCCTGCGCCAACACGCATCTGCAACTTCTGTGTATGATCATTGCGGGCCCAGAATGGCTGCAGGGCAAAGGCTCAGGTGCTCTTGCACGTCCGTAACATCCAACTCAGTGAGGCGCACAGGGCACGCCCTTTTGGATGTCACTGGCCGGCAGCTCCCGTCAAAGCTAGTCACAGCGGCTTCGGAGCACAGGTCTGAAGTTTTCATTGGCAACTTGGGGAGACAGCCGACCGTACTTGGGTCTGCCATTGACTTGGGGCTGGGCTATATGGGCAGATTGCAGGCGGGGCAGCATCCTCTGAAGCTCCAATGCCAGGACGTCCACCGCAGCCAACTAAACCAGGTTGGTTGGAGCACATTATCGCAACTTCTTGGCGAAATGCCCCAGATCAAAATGGGCAGACACCAGAAATGTCGAAGGAACACGTGGCATTGCAACAATTGGCGAGGTCTTTTGGAATGTTAGGTCTGGCAGTACGTGATGGTTACAGGTTGCTTCTGTTGCAATTCCGCGTGATGTTACGATCATTAGTTTGATGCTTACCTTGCCAAGTCCGGCATGCAAACCGCAGCAAACTCCAGTCCTTGGTCGCATGAGAAAACAAATGCATTATTGGCTGGGTAGATGAATGGACAGACAGACGTGCAGACAGACCGAGGAAAGCGAAAAAAGGGCAATGGCAGAAGAAGACACTTCCGCAGGAAGACGGCCGTATATGACAATTGCAAGAAAAGAGCCTTGACCAAGATTAGAAGGGAGCAAGAGGGAGAGATAAGTAAAGGAGAGGGAGAGAGAGAGAGGCAAGGTGAAAAGAAAGAAAATGAGCCATAGGCATCAATCAAGCCCAGCTGCAAACTGGTATTTGAATGAGCTCGCTGAGTTCTTGCATTACCAGAATGGCCCCAAGGCTCGCGCTAGCCTCACGTCGAAGAAAAAAAAAGCAGAAATGTCAGTGCAATGCACACGCAGCCACACCTTTGGGCCCCGGATGACGGCCACTGCTTTGTTGACCAGCTCGGGCCGGGTCTGGCAAGACTGGCTTACAACTAAACTCCCTTTGAATGCAACAAGCCACTCCTGAAAGGTGATGCTGATGTCTCCACCAGCCATATGCTTCAGCTCATGCAATCGTCCTGCCCAGGCCACTGTTCACTTCCGAAGGGCTGCAGAATTTGCAAGAAGAAGCTCTCTGTCTTGCGGCCTCCCTCGCCCGTCAGCTTCGCGACGAACTCTTTAGGAACCTGCAAAAAGCTGAAAGCTCACCAGGTGGAGAAGATAAATACCAAAACACTCAATGGCTTTCGCATCTGTTACAGCAACAGCAACGAGCGCTTTAGAACTTGCTCTACGTTCTGCTGCAACCCCAGTCTGGTGCTCCCAGATCTGAGATGAAACGCTTCAATGAACAAGCAGCCTCCACCTCTTGCACGTCCTCCTCAAGAAGCGTTGCCTGCAAAGCAGCTTTGACATTGGCCGTATCGTTGCGCTCTTCTGGGCTGACTATGCTGCGCATAACAAGTCTAGGGCCCCCAAGGTACCCCTGCTTTGACTTCCACAGAAATGCTTGCGGAGGACCCGAGCTTGAGTTACACGGCCTCACTGGAATATCAGGCATGAATTACATTTGAGTGTCTGAAGCCTGAAGGAACCATAATACTATAGCATGGTAGACTGTGGGTTAGTAAACTTTTGTGAACTATAGTAGACTAATCAGGATTGGCGCTTTGACGCTCAGGCTTGCCAAAGCACATGGTGCAAGACATGACAGCACTCAGCGGCCCCATGGTAAATGCCGCATTCCGCTCACAAGAACTTGGAAGGCTTGGAAAGGGCTGTGCCTGATGAGGCGGTGGTGGGACTGGAGCCATCATGTTGCCTGCCTGGGATTTCACTATGCTCACACCGACCACGCCAGGCCAAGACATTGTCATAGTCGGGCACGGGAGTGAGAACTTAGCATGGTAAGGCCCCTGCTTGCGCATGCGGATGGCCTGAGATTGCCAGCCCATCACTTGAACAATCGGCCTAGATGCAGCGATGCACCGAGTTCCAGACCCATGCAAGGCTGCATTCCTTGCTGCATTTGCTGCATGCCCTGCTGCATCTGCTGGTGCATCTGCATGCCTTGCAGCATGCCCGGCTGCTGCTGATGCTGCTGCATGCCGTCGCCGTTTAAGTGAACCAGACTCAGTCAGACAAGGTGTCAGACACATGCAGAAAGAATCAAAACCAATGGCATTCATCACAAATCGCTTGCTGGTTTGTACATACTCAGGGCTGGCTAAGGCTTCGACTCTGTTGCCTGCGGCTTGCCGTCTCTGTTGAGAAATATCTGACGGCACAGGCAGTCGCGTTCAGCTGACGAAATCCAGAACAAATGCGGGTCGCTCCCGTCAAATACTAGCCTTCTGTTGTAACACCAGTCCTGAACTTGCTTTACTTCAAATGCAACCTGAAACTCTTCCTGACATCATAGCTATGGTTGGCGCACCGCGAAAGAGACAGCGTCGCCCTCCTTGAAGGCGCCCAGCTGCTTCCCATGCAGGAACACGTCCTCTAATCAGGATCCACCAGCTGCAATTCAATAGTCGCTAAATACTAAGACGGTCCAGCAATGCTTGCATGCTGTACATGTTGATAGCCTATTCGAGCTCAGCACGTCAACATCGTCTACAAAACTTACAAGTGCCATGGCCGTGATGAGTACACGAAAACACCCTCCTTCTCGGGGAATTTTTGCCGTAGCTCTGAACACCTGCAATCAGCTGCAACTGCCAGATGCGGAAAGATAGGTCCGACTGGTCGGACCACGCGCCATGGGCACGCGAATTGACATGCCGAAACGTGATGTTCACATTGCTGGAGTAGGCATGCCAGAGTCACATCGAAACGTTGACTCATCACACCAGGCTTCACCTATGCAATCGCCGGCCTGATAAATCCAAAGCCTTTATCGCCCCGGTACGTTGCAATAACGCCCTCGTATCGCCGGTCCTGCCAGCAAAACTTCCAACAGCACATCTTGAGCAAACGTTGCATAGTATCACAGAATACCTGCAAATGTTGCCACATAAAATGCGTGGAATACCGGCTGTGCTACACACATCACAGCAGTGAGCTGTCCGTTAGCCCAGGGACATGCCTTGTCAAAGACTGACATCAAAGCTGCTCCAAGCACGGCAAAACCAAGTGCAAATCAGGTGCCCTGACTGCTGCATAATACCTGAGAAAGGTGGAGTCACACCCACAGCCGACTCTATCGACTTAGCTCATGCAGTGCCTCTCCCGTCGCGCGCCCCGCGCCGCGCGCCCAGGGACCCCCCCAAGGCACTCCCGCCTTGAGCCAAAGCCACGGTTCCAGCCGTGAAAAGAGGAGTACAGTACAATGCAACAATTGCAGAACTGCTCTAATTCGGAGCCGTGCAGGGCGGCAAGTCCATTTGGCCCCATAAAATGCGGGACTTCTTGGCCCGGTTCAGGTGCCTTCTCCTCAGAGGTTCTTGAGCATGTCCAATGCCTCGCGGAGGTCCTTCATCTCCTGCTCACGCTGGGCCTTGCGCTCAGCGTAGGCCACACCGGTGTCAATGCACTCCGGCCTCAGCTTCTCTAAGTAGGCGTTTGCAGCCTCCAGCTCCTTCTGGGTTCCCTCCAAGTCATTCTCACGCGTGCTTAGCTCCTGCGCCTGAGTGTTCTTCTTGGTCGTCTTCTGCTTCAAGGAGATGTCCTTGGCCGCCTTATCCGCCTTGGAGTCATCCATGAATTCATCATACTCCTTCTTCCCGGCCTCCTCGGCAGCGGTGGTCTCTGCCTCCAGACGGGCGAAGTCGCTCTCGATGACCTCCATCATGCCCAGAACGCCACCGCTCTCGCCGCCCATGCCGGTGTAGGCCTCATCGCCGAAGATCTCGGGTTGACCATGCAAGCTGGCAGAGCTAGTTTGGACCAACGAAGTTGCTCCAGCAGCCTTGGCATAGAACTCCTTGAGAACCGTCAGGGCCTGGGCCACAGCTGCTTGCGCTTCCTTGGCATCTGCAATGGCAACCTTGTTCTTCTCTGCCTCCTTGTTGCGCAGGTCTGTTGCGCTGGCCATGGCGGAGTCCAGCTCAGAGATTTCTTTGGTGAGGGTGTTGCTTTCATCTGTAAGCTTGGCAATGGAGGCCTTCAAGGTGTCGATTTCCGACTGCAAGGACTCAGATGTGTCCGTCTTCTCCTCCCGTGTGGCCTTGTTGGTGGCCAGCTCTGTGACGCACCAGGTGTTCTTTGTAGCATCCTCCTTTGCCTGGTCATTCATTTTGGTGATGAGAGCCTCGATCATCTTTTTCACCTTGCCAAGCGGATCAGCACCCACACGCACTGCCAGGGCCGACAGCACGCGACTGTTCAGGGAAGTGGCTTGCTGCTGCAAGAATCGTGCAACCTGATCTTGCTTTGGCGAGTGGCTCTCCGACCTGAGGAAGGCAAGCGCGGCGCCGGTTCCTGCACTCTGCAGAAGGCTGGGCAGGTGCTTCTCCGCCTTGCCAGACACAGAGCCGCTGGCAATGATCTCTTGAGCCTTACTGACAGCCTCGATCTCCTCCTTCCGTGTCTTCTGACGTTCCTCAAAGGCTGCAGACTTCTTCTGGCATGTTGCCTTCAAATCTGCAGAGTACTTCTCATCGGCCTCCTTGTCAGCCTTTGTCTCTGCAAGGTCACCCTCGAAGGAGGCTTTGCTCTGCAGCTTCTTGGCCTTGAACTGCTCTTTCTCCTTCTTCTCCTTCTTGGACTGTGCCAACTGGGCTGTCAGCTGCTGCGCCAGCAGTTCGAATGCGTGGCGCTTCGCCTAGGCCAACACAAACGATCCAGTTGAACAGTTTGGGGAGAAGACACTTCACAGCTAGAAAGTCCTCCGCACCCTTCTACAAGCCCCACTCAACCCTGCCTGCTCCTCCTGTTCAAGCTTGTTGCGCTCTTCGACAAATTTGTCGGCCAGGGTCTCCAGCATGGTGATCGCAGCTCCAGACTGAAACTCGTAGGTCTTTGGTTCGGGCTTGGCAGCCGCAGATCCTTCCATGATCAAGCTCGGCTTGTCAGGCTTGTTGGCATTCAAGTAGGCATCAATGCTGTCGACGGCATCGCTGGGCATCAGCTTCAAGCTCTTGGCAGCTGTCAGCTGCACAAAGGAAGTCTTCTTGTCCTCTTCCTTCAAGGCTTTCAACGCCCGGCCAATGGCATCAATCGACTCAGTGTAATCCTGCAGCGTGGCCTGGAACTCACCACGCTCCTTCTCACAGAACAACAGGTTCTTTTGGGTTTGGGGCCCGTAGAGCTCCGAGTTGAGTAGGGTTCTGAGAGCACCTCTCGCGCTAGAGGAGTTGTGTTTGAGGGTTTGCAACTGCATTTGAGGGTCGCGCTAAGGGTTTAAGAATGGAGACAGGGTGTCCTTCTCACGGAGGGCGGTGGCCTCGGTCTTCTCAGTGGTAGCAGACTCGATGTCGCTCCCGTGAGCAGCGATCTCATTAGTCAGTCGCTCCGCTTCAGAGATTGCCTGCTGGATGTCCGCCTCGAGCTTCTCGATCTCATCTGCCGCGTCGCTGATTGAGCGGCCCTTGTCTGCTAGTGTCATCTCGCAGAATTGATCGAACTTGCCGAACTGGACCTGTTCTGCCTCCATCTCTTTTTTGCCCTTCTCTTTCATGTCCTCCAGCATTTGGATGACCTTCTGGACAGGAGTCACATCTGACCTGGCAGACAAGCAAACAGCAGTGAAATAGCATCAACACTGTTAATCCCCCGTCTCCTCTGAGCCTCGCGCGCCAGAGCAGCAGATGCTGCCACCAAAAAGAGGAGGCGCTGCATTGCGAATGGGGTGAGGGAAGTCTGAAAGTGCTATTGAACTCACAGTCCCGCTACTGAGAAGCCAGGCACGGACAAGATGCATGACTCTGCAATCCTCTACCGAGCACCCGTACACAGTGCGGCTCTCGAAAAGGACGTGCAAGCCTGCATCTTTCAACAACGCGCGGCAAAGACACCACCAGATCAGCCAGCCAGCAGACCTGGAGCAACAGAAGTTTTACAAAGTCAACTATAGTGCCGTCAGCGCTAAGATTGCTCGGCTGCTTGTTGACTGCAAAACGCGCCTTCGATGTGTCCAATGTGAGGAACTCTCATTGCCAGCACATCACCGTGCACAGAGAAATTACAGTCCTCAAGATGCCCAGTGCTTGGTCTGGCATTCCGCATCAAGTTTGCAACTGAGTGCCAGAATTCACCCCGGTGATGCCTCTGTTGGCTCCAGCGGCTTCACCTGGCAGGTGCTCATCACCAGGTCCGACGGGCGCCTCACATCTCAGCTTGGAACCTCGTCCACACGCCCATCGACTAAAACCGCCGTCCAGTTCATGAAGATGGCTCCAGCCACGTCGCGCTGGAGGGGTTTCAGGCATTGAGTGCAAGATTGCCAGCCGTGCCACTGAGCAAAACCCTGCCTTGAAGCTATCCCCACAATGCAGGGCATGGGATGATGGCGGAAGACCAGCCTTCTCCAGGGCCTGCAAAGCACACTACGGAACAGGTGCCACTGCTCTCTCAAAATCTGAAATCAAGACCCGCTGGCCTTCTTAAAGATGACAGGTGAGGGCTTGTCCTTGCCGCAGGTCACTTTCGTATGTCCGGCAATGCATTCAAATATCTCTGCCAAGGCACTGCTCTCGCTTCGTAGGATGTCAACACGAAGTCAAACTTGTCCAAGATCCCCAAACTTTGAAGGATCGTGGAAAGCCTGGTTTCACGAGGTACTGCCAAACTAGCCGGGTCACACTAAGGGGTCGCTGCCTGCTGTCCATATTTGACATCACACCCAGCTGGCAGTCGTTTGCAGAGCACCATGACCGGAGAGATTCCTTGACAGAACATCAAATTCTTCAAGAAACTGTAGCTGCCAAGTACAGCGCCAAAACAGCATACATCCTTAACAAGTGCAGCGAGACGCCAAAGATGTGGCCGTGTTTGGCAACAGCTCCCAAGCATCCTGCAGATTAAGGCCAGGATCAGAATAATCCTAAAAGCTCTGCGCAAAAAAACCTTGCAGCACATCCGGGCAAAAATGCAAGCCCGCGACTAAATCTACATCGCAAATCTGATGCAGATGCCAAGTTAACCCGGCATAAAAACGGAGAGAGCTCCAAGGCAGATCAGGTCCACATCAAGCATCATAATCATAGTAAAGCATAGAGGTACATGCAGTCCTCTCCGCAAAAGACGTTGGTGTACAGGTCATCAAACACAGCTTCGAAGGACGTGCCCAGCCCGGAAACCTTGATACCAGCCCCTCAGCTGTTTTTGGCTCAGTCACGCAGCGCTGCAGTAAGCTGATTCTGGCTATACCGAGCTGCCAGCCTGCCATAGTGCCTTCCACGACAGCCTGCCTTGCACGAACGCAGACTTCACCACGTGCAGAGGATGCTGGAAAAGTGCTGATGAAAGACCACCAATGCCGGCAGCCGCTGTCATCAGCTCCGAAGCTTGGGGAGATCGAGGACTGCCGGGAGAAGGCTGTTGGGAAGGCTCTCGTCATTTCCGAAGCAGACACCTGCCAGCTCGGCAGTTCACGTGGCAACTCACTCAACGCTGAATATTAGAGACATTCGGAGCCTCAACATCTGGTCTGACCCTGCGCAGAGCATCCGCGTACAAGTCTCCAATGGGTCTTCGAACTCGGATTAAGGTGCCGGTGCTGTCCTGCATGCATTTTGCGGAGTTGCACTGGACTGCTCCAGAAAGCAGGTTGCCAAGGCCCCTGCCAGAGTGATGAGGCGTGGAAGCTGCTTTGAGCACATGCCAGCGAGCAGCAACTCCTGCATCCAGCACACAGACGTGCAGCTGCCGGCGGTATCAAAGGGAGATGGGTTCTTACACGCTTCGCAACTAGCCTGCAGACTACCACATGTACCTCGCTCCTTCGTGCGAAAGATTGTTGCTACCAGCAATGGCAGAGCGATACGATGCCCACGAGCGGTGACTGAGGACATGCTATGCAAAGTCATGGACACAACAAAAAAGGCCTTTGCACCAACTGCTGACGTTCTATGGAATCCATTTATTCTATCGTCTGCTGCAGCACCATTGATGATGTTGCCTTTGCAAGTGCCAGCTCATGATGGACAGCATGTGTTTGGCACTAAAGCAGATTCAGCCATACTTGGAAACCAACCAATCTGGCAGAACAAGTGGCACGCATTCCAGTCCGAGCTTGAGCGCGTGCAACATTACATGACCATATTCCTAGGCTAGAAGGCATGTAATCTACCTTGCATACACGCAGCAGCAGGATGTTTTGGTCCAATTGTCGCTGTATCAGTGCCTTTGACTTAACAGCGCGCAGTGGGGCCAGGGGGGGCCATGCTGGGGCGCGTTGTAGCCACCGGTGCATTCGCCCATGTATTATTTGCAGCGCATGACGCCCTGTCCACTTAGACCTTCTCGAGCATCTCGAGCGCCTCCTGGAGGTCCTTGACCTCCTGCTTTCGCTGCTCCTGGCGCTCGGCGTAGGAGGCACCCGTGTCCAGGCAGTCGGGCTTGAGCTTCTCGAAGTAGGCGTTTGCAGCGTCCAGCTCCTTCTGGGTGCCCTGGAGATCGGCACGCACAGATGTGAGCTCCTGAGCCTTCGCCTGCTTCTTGCTGACCTTGTGCTCCGAGGTCCTGACCTTAGTGGCCTTGTCCACCTTGGAGTCTTCCATGAACTCCTGGTACTCCTTGAGCCCTGCCTCCTCGGCAGCCTCCGTCTCTGCCTGCAGCTGCGCAAAGTCGCTCTGGATGACCTCCAGCATGGAGATCACGCCGCCACTCTCGCCGCCCATGCCCTTGTACGGCTCGTCGCTAAAGACTTCCGGCTCCGCTGCAGACTTGGCCGTCTGCACCAGTGAGGTGGCACCTGCAGCCTTCTTGTAGAAGTCCTTGAGCACCAGCAGTGCCTGTGCAACCGCCGCCTGTGCCTCAGTGGCATCTTTCACGGTGGCAGCATTCTTCTTGCTCTCCTCCTGCCGCATCTCTGTGGCCTTGGCCATGTCAGCATCCAGCTCTGAAACCTGCTTGGCCAGTGAAGCCACCTCCTCGTCCAGCTTGCTGATGGCCGTGGAGAGCTCGTCTGCATCCGCATTCAAGGAGTCCACCTCGTCGGCCTTCTCTTCGCGCGTGGCCTTGTTGGAAGCCAACTCGGCATTGCACCAACCGTTCTTGGTGGCCTCCTCATTGGCCTGCGCCTGCATCTTTGTGATCAACCCCTCAATCATCGTCCGGACCTTAGCGATGGGGTCGGCGCCGGCCCGGCCAGCCACGGCCGAGAGCACTCGGCTGTTCAGGGCCGCGGCCCGCTGCTGCAGGAAGCGCGCCACGCGCTCCGCGGGAGGCTCCCTGGGCTCTGAGCGCAAGAAGGCCAAAGCAGAGGTCCTGGTGGTCAAGAGGCTGGGCAAATGCTTCTCTGCACTGCCAGCCACGGCACCGCTTGCAATGATGCCCTTGGCCTTCTCGATGGCCTCGATCTCCTCCTTGCGGAGCTTCTGACGCTCAGCAAAGGCCGCAGCCTTCTTGCTGCACGTGGCCTCCAAATCTGCAGAGTACTTCTCGTCGGACTTCTTCTCGCCCTTGGTCTCATCCAAGTCGCCCTCGGACGAGGCCTTGCTTTGCAGCTGCTTGGCCTTAAACTGGCCCTTCTCCTGCTGCTCCTTCTTAGACTGCGCAAGCTGCGCATCCAAGCTCTGCGCCAACATCTCGTAGGTGTGGCGCTTCTTCTGCTCCTCCTTCTCCAGGCTAATGCGCTCGTCCACGAACTTGTCCTGCAAACCCTCCAGCATGCTGATCACGCCACCCGACTTGAACTCGTAGGTCTTGGGTGCCGGGCCCTGCGCATCTAGCAGTTCGAGCCGTGCCTCTTCGGGGACAAGCTTGGCGCTGGCCAGCTGCAGCAGGGCTGTCTTCTTGTCCTCCTCCTTCAGAGCCTTCAGGGCCCTTCCGATTGCATCGATGGACTCGCTGTAGTCCTTCAGAGTCAGCTGGAAGTCCTCACGGCCCTTCTTCCGCACCGAGGTGGCTTTCTCCTTCTCCGCCGTGGCAGCCTCAATGTCCGCGGCGTGCTCAGACATCTCCTTAGTGAGGCGCTCTGCCTCTGCGTCCGCCTTCTCGATGTCCGCCTCCAGCGTTTCGATCTTGTCCGCTGCCTCTCCAATGGCAGCCTTCTTCTCGGCTAAGGTCATCTCACAGAACTGCTTGTACTTCGTGTACTGAACCTGTTCCTCCTGCATTTCCGTGGTGCCCTTCAGCTTCATGTTCTCCAGGAGCTGGACAACCTTCTGCACAGGCGTCACATCCGACCTCGGCTCGGCTCAAAGTGAGAACCTTACGGACCTTACCCCTGCACACCAGTAGGGCTCCGGCGCCAAAGCGGCGGAGGCCGCCAGGAGCAGCAGGAGGGACTGCATTGTGCTGAGATCAGGGGACGGGCCAAAGCCTCACTCAGAGCCTC
>CAJNIZ010043959.1:311-16712 GCA_905231905.1 Symbiodinium pilosum
TTAGAGTTTAGGGTTTAGGGGGTTCAGGGTTACACACACATGTGTGTATTTGTGTGTGTATATATATATATGTATATGATACTGCCAAGAGTGGGGTTACCAATGGAGCATTCAGGATGGACTCAATCCTGAATAAGGTTCATGATTTATATTGGGATTTTGTTTGGGTTATAGTGGGGTCAAAGAAAATGGAAACCACTACGGTATTATAAGTTATATAGGGATTACATTGGCGTTATATTGAGGTTATATATGGATAATGGAAAAGAAAATGGAAACTATTATTTAGGGTTTAATTAGGGATAATGTAGACCCCCAATTAGTTAGTATACCCCCTCCCCTTCAATTGGGATTGTGGTAGGGATCCTAATATTGAGGCCCTTAAAGGCAGGGGTTTCATTCTTTGGGGGTCTACATTAGCTAGAATGCTACGCCGCTATCTTGAGTTCAGACCAGCGAACAGGTGCGATTGCAAGCAGGGAAAGCAAGTATGCGCGCTTTTGCAACTCTTTACTCATGCCACTATGAATCCAACCAGGCCTTCTACAATCACTCATTGCAATGAACCCTACACTCTAAACCTTTTAAACCCTAAACTCTTTCAAAATTGAACAAAATTCATTTGACTCTTCCTTCCATGAACTTGCCCTTCCCCGTAAGCTTTCTAGGATGTAGTGTTTATACGTTTTAGGGTGTAGGGTTCTTTGCAATGAGTGATATGGTCTTCGACTTCTCACTACTTCCATTGTGCTCAAGAGTGCCAATCAACAGGTGCATGTTAAGGAATTTGTGTTCTAACCCTAAACCCTAAGCTCTAAACCACGGTTACATGCACTTGCTCTTAAAACGAGAAATCTTCAGAAATCTTGGCACAGCTACATTGCTGGCGGTCATGACTCAGAATAGCCTGGAAGTTAATTCTTAGGGATATATATATATGCATATATTCATATCTATATATATATATACAGACATATTTATCAAGGATATACCGGGATGTACGGGGATTATAGGGTTTAGGGTTTTAGGGTTAGGGGTTGGGGACATTTACCCCAATAATGAAGAATCACATGGAAAAGGACATGGACCATGGCATGCAAACTGAGTTTATCTAGAATATAGTCAAAAATACATCATATAACATTATATATATATATACATGTTTACATATATACATACATATATATATATACACAGGGGTTTATAGGGTTTTGGGATTTCAAGAAAGTCAAAGCCTCGTCTTGGGAATCCTGGAAGCAAGGACTGTTATATATTAGACTCTAGATTAGAACCCTCTATTCATGGAAACTCCTGGATCCCCAGCTGCAAACACGCTCATGGTCACCTTGAGAGGTTGTGCAGCAAACTCTCTCACCCAGGACCCTCCTTGAAGGCTTGTAGGGGTATATGGTCTCATATAGTGGGTATTCAGGGAATCATAGAGGGTAGAAGGAGGGTCTAGGACATCTTTGCCGTTTGTTGTCAATCTTCTTTGGCTCAAGGCACGGATGCTAGACTAAACCCTAAACCCAACACAAAGGCTGACGATGACAGCGCCCATATTATTCTGTAGTTGCATCAGCTGGCATGTGCTAGTTTCTCAACAACTGGCGCCCCAAGGACCCTGGGGACACGTAGGTGATTTTTCCGGGTTTGTGGGGGTGTCCTTATTAGAGAAACTCCCCCCCTGTCTTCGAATCTACACCTGCAGGATCCGCACAAGTTCTATGTCCTGCATTAAAACCCTAAACCCTGAACCCCAAGCCCAGATCCGTAGGAATTGTGGTTCTATGGTACACTGGGGGTGATGCAGGATTCTGTAAATCAACCCCTAGGGCTCCAGTTACCTAAATAATGGGAACTGGGTTCTGTATACCCTATAGTTACATAGCCCAGTAACCTACTATTTAGGTAACTGGAGCCCTAGGGAACAGTACTGAGGCAAGATCCTTCAGCAACGAGGTTTGAGGACCAAGCCGCGCATTGGTCCAACCATCGGCCCGAGGATGATAAGAGACCAGGGTTTTCTTATTAGGGTTTAGGGTTTAGGGTTTTAAAAAAGGCCTGATTATTACCTAAACCCCAAGAGTATGCAAAATAATGGCCCTAAACCATAATAATAGCAATAAAGGCCATTATTTTACATACTTTTGGGGTCCAGGTATTGTTATTCTTATGAATATTACCTTAAATCTCTAAGCCCCAAATCAAAAACCCTATCCTTCCCGACAAAGGCTCTGGCCTGCGGCCTTCTTTTGGAGGACTCTTCCGTCAACCAGAGAGTTTTTCCAGTAAGCTAGAACCCAGAGGGTCCATTTATAGGGATTTATAGGGATTTATAGGGATTTATAGGGATTTATAGGGTTTAGGGTTTAGGGTCCATGTACCCAATAATTAGGTACTTGGGATTGGGGTAATAGGAATTCTAGTACAGGTTTTGGGTAAGTATATGATTATTGGGTACTTGGACCCTTAGGGGAAGTTCACTGCAGACTAGGCTTTAGGATTTAGGGTGCGAAACAAATTCCAGAGACCTTAGAGTGGGTGTCGAGCCTACTTGTGTAGATTAAAGGTTTGGTAGTGTTTAGGGTTTAGGGTTATAGCGTCTAGAGGCTTTTGGGATTCAATGAGACCATGGGAGCAGATTAACTGGATTGTTCTGAGACACTCCCATCCAAGCTCAGGGTTTACCTTACCCCGCACCGGCATGGAAGTTCCTGGGTTTTGTAGTTCTAGGTGTTCAAAGCGCATCCGCCTAAAGGTGCTCTATATTGGTGCAGGTTTCTGGTGCAAAGCCAGCAGGCTCTGACTGTGGATTCTAAGCCCTAATTGAGCGCTAAGCCCAAGCCCGTAGACCTTTCAACGCGGCCTCGATGACGGGTGAGGCAAAGCAGTCAGCGCACTTGCTCCATAATTTCATGGCTTCGGTACTAATCCAGAAACCCTAAACCCTCAATCCTGAACTTTTAAGCACGAAATCAGTATACTGTAATATAATATACTATACTTTAAAATACTGTAATACAATATACTATTGTAATATACTATACTATACTTTACTGCAATATACTATAATGTCCTCTGACGCTCCCAGCTCTAGGCCCCTAAATCCTAGACTGATCTTGATTGCAATGCAGGCTGCGGATGTTCCCTATCTTCATACAGTTTTGCTTTAGGGTTAAGTAGTTCCTGCAAAGGCTACACGGATCTGGGAGCCCACCGAGGTTCCTTGCCACAAGTAGAGTTTGGGCCTTTGAAACCTACCTTACGATATCATCACAGGTAGGATGCATGGAGCGGTTTAAAGCGCTTCTGGCACGCTTACATCCAAACTTCCCTGTATAGGGGCAGAAGTATTTAAAAGTGTGAACTCTCTACCGGCCAAAACGCAGCCTAAAGACAGGAGTCGCAGCTGCAACACCTACAGGACGGGGCTTGAGGTATTGAGGGACCTCAGAATGACATTCTCCGTAGAGGTTCTGCCCTAAACCCTATACCCGAACAGAGGCTTCGAGGAAGGCTTGAGGTTTTATAGTTGCTTGGCGGCGCATGGGTCCATCAAAACCATGTTGGTACCCGTAAGGCTTGAACCTTATGTTTGGGTTCCCAAATACCCTGGTTAAGGGCTATAGTCCATAGCTTAGGATCCAAACCAAGAGAGCACAAAGGACAACTCCTTGAATGGCTAGTTAGGCTAGTTTTGAATAGGATATCCAATGTTCTGGGCATTTGTCATCTTCTGCTTGGGTTTTAAGGCTTTCGGGGGTTGGGGTCAAGGGTTAAGGGTCCTCTACTAAGGGGGCTTAGCGTTCATAAAATTGGAAAGATTTGGTTGGGGGTTGGGGTTGGGTGTTCAGGGGCTTGCAGAGGGGGGGTTGTAGGATGATAAGAAAGGGAGGGGAGGGTGTTGGGGGGAGGGCAAGGAGGATAAGGTAGGCCTTACTGATCTTTGCACTGAAAGGTTCTCCCTTGTTGTAGGTAGCACTCTGGCTCACAACTTCTGAGAGGTACTGAAAACATGAGGGTTGGTTTGCAGCCCAGGGCCCAGGCTTGAAGGGCAATCCATAGACTTGGTGGCTGTCATAAATGCAGCCTCCAAAACAGATGGCATTGCAAAGTGGAAGCCCACCAGAAATCCAAGCAAAAGGACAGGGACAAGAAGAAGAAGAAGAATAAGCTGAAGAAGCAGCAGCAGAAGAAGCCCAAGAAAGAGAACAAAAAGAACAACAAGATCAAGCGCAAGCCAAGGAAAAGGACCAAAGAGCAGGAGAAGCGCAAGAAGCAGAGACACAGAATAAGGAGAATGAATCAAAAGGAGGAGGAGAAGAGGAAAATACAGGAGGAGAAGAAAGCAGCATTGAGGCTGAATGGAACAGTGACAGTAAGAGAGAGTGAAGGACCACTCTGTAGCATGGGGAATCCAACGGAAAGAACACGGACAACTCAAGGGATACCAGGCGCGACATAGTGCTCGATCCGCTTTTGGGATTTAGGGAGAGTGGATCCATATGCAGCCCCTATATAACGCCCTGTAACAACGAACCCTACACTCACTCCCCCACCCTGCTCCCCTCCTTATTAGTCATGTGTAAATGGCAGGGGTCAGAGACAACTTTGCTGTTCCGGTGGCTTCTTGATTACAAGGTTTACAGAACAGAACAGCACTACAGCTCTAGTTGGTTTATAAAGACCTTATGAAAACAGCGCAAACTAGGAAGCTTAGGACATCTCTAATCTCTTTGAACTTCTGGTATGCTCTTTCTACACATCCCTTGTAAACACGGTCAGGAATGAGGACGTGAAGTCAGTATCTCCTCGTAGAACCTCAGTTTGGCTTCTTTTGAAAGTACAGTTGAGGCCTACAAGCAGTCTGGATTTCAGGCCTCCAGGTGTATCGTCTAGCATTCCAGGGGGGGTTATTGATGGGGCGAGGGATTTATATAGAATCCCATCAGGGCTTTCTCAAAATCGTGCGCAGTTCAGCTTCAGCTTGTTGGACAAGAGTGAGTGTCCAGGCTTTTGCGCTTACTCGCCGGCTGTACGTGGGGAACACAGAAAGGATCCTTATCAGCTTGGGTGAATATATACATATATATATATAGATATGCATGTATGGGGTTCCTCGGTGAAATTGGTGATTGTATGTACTGGGTGTGCGAGGGTGGCCACAAACGACGTGTTGTATCTTTCGGAGGGAGTGTCCACGTTTCCCCAGTATTCTAAGCCCAGCAAGCTTGTAGCAACCTCTCGTTTGATGGCTCGACCCTCAAGACTAAAACTCGGGGTGTCTCGAAAGCATGCACTGATGCAAAGATTCTGTGCCTTAGATTAATTATAATTATGGGTTCCCCTAGAACCCCCATTATTTTTCCCCCTCCACCGAGGTCCTCACTTGGGCTTATGTAGAAAGGGTCGTATAGGGGTCGCGGTTAGGAGAAATCATGATCAAATGTTCTTGATAAGGTGGACGACAGTCAACCGTCAAGCGCCCAAAATGCAAACCGCCGGGACCGGGCCCCACGGGACCCGTCAACTTGGGCAACCCTTTACAACTGCTACTACCCGGAACCTCCAATGTAGTTCTTTTATGGGAAGTAACTATAACCCCTACCAAAAAACAAGACAAACCCAAATCTAACTACATAAGAGCCCTTGGGTAAAGACATTCTTCCAACTATATTGCTGCAGGGTACACGCGGCCTCTGCTCATGTTATCTGTTTCGCCAGGAGATTTTACCGATGGCTTTGGAAAACCCGACAGAGATCTGTCAGAGATTAATCGAGATGCGGTTGACGCCTCTCGGACCATACCAAGACCCTTTGTGCCCATGATGGTTATGGCTCTTGTAGTGAGAAATTCTAAAAAGGTGGCTGTTACCAGGGTTCAAGGGTTTTTATTGCGTAAAAGAAAAGAATGGAGCCCATACGCGTTCTGTCTTGCATTTTTGCCTTGGTCGTATTGACGCTCGGAAGGCCCACCCACACCGAACCCCACGGGTTTAGGGCTTGGGTGTGAACGTTCGACGGTTCCTGCTTTCCGCACATCATACTTGTCTGGACCGTAGGCATTGAAACCTAATTCAAGCCAAGCCCTAAACTCTAAAGTCTAAACAAACATGAACCCACCGGATCCCTTGCTCCCAGTCAGAAACCTCAACGGCAAAAACTGCGGAAGTCTCTTTCAGTCCACAGACAAGAGCCACAACACGACAAACAACACTCTGAAAATCAATGCGACGTCCCCAAGCTGACCCCCTCCCCCCACAGTACCATCACCCCGTTTAATCGGACATGTTCCCCATATTGTATTCAGGTAGTGCATTGGGTATTTTTGTTATTGTGTAGTACATGGGGGGAGTTGAAGGTTTATGAGTAGGGAGTGGGGATTCTAGATAAATTGTGTCTAATCTTCCACCGTTGACCGTGAAACCTCCCACCCACACGGCAGATTCCGACGATGATTTAGCCTGAAAGGTATGCGTCCCGTAGAGGCAAACCCCAGGACACCAAAAAGTGTCAGTTTGAATCCTAAACCCTATGCCTGACCGTCGGAATCCGGCTAAGCTCCAAGCCTAAACCCTAAATGGAAGCTTCCAAAAGCAGGGACGATAGAATAATGGGGTCTATGTTGGGGACCCCCGATTTTGGTAAATTACTAAATCCCATCACCTCAGTCCCATGCATACCTAAACTAACCCCAAGGCATAAGTTAGTTTCTATTGTTCCATTATTCCCAATATAACCCCAATATACTATAGTATTTTCCATTTTATTTTCCATTATTCCCAATATAACCCCAATATACTATAGTAGTTTCCATTTTGTTTTCCATTATTCCCAATATAACCCCAATATGCTATAGTAGATTCCATTTTATTTTCCATTATTCCTAATACAACCCCAATATACTATAGTGGTTTTCATTTTATTTTCCATTATTCCCAATATAACCCCAATATACCACTATATAATCCCTTTAAAGGGACCTAGGGTTTCCATTTTCTTTTACATTATTCCCACAATATATATATATATATACACCCTAAACCCTAAACCCTTGCATAAACCCTAAACCCTAAACCATATTCCCAATATAACCCTAAGGCATAAGTCCACTTAGCTGGCCCCGCCTCAGCACAGCCACACGGGCGGTCGCACTCCGCGTCCCGCCTGGAGCCGGAAGGAGGTCTCCTTGCAGCCAGTACTGGTTGCATTACAAAACCCTAAGGGTCCAAGGACCCAAATAATGGGGTTTTAGGGCCCAAATACCATTAGTATTATAGTATTTGGGCCCTAAAGGCCTATTATTTGGGTCCTTGGACCCTTAGGGTTACAAAATACATCAATCTCTCGGCGTCGCTGCTGGTTTTTTGAGGGGCCTGGACTCCCGGGCTCTCCTCGGCCAGCAAGACTCGGGACGAGGAGCAGCAGCTTGAAATTTGGCGTTTTCAATTTCCTTCTTAGAGGCTAAGCTTTTAAAAGCCATAGCTAAGCCCTGTTTAAGAGGGGACCATGAGCCTCAGAACTCCCGAACAAAAAACGACAACAAATAATCAAAAGTGATTGTTGGTTTTGACCAAGATGGACCTAGCTGAGTTTAGGTCCTAAACCCCGCAAAAAAGTAGGTTTGGGTGGCTTGGTGGCTTGGACGGCGTGGGGTGTGTGAATGTTTTAGATGGCCAGCCGCAATTGGGCTATTGCAGCACGCAAGCCGCGATGCGATCGACGTCACCCCGTAGCTCGTCTATTGCATGTTCCACGAAACATCGCAGCAAACCCTAAACCTCAAGCGGTAAAGTTCTTTGACTAAACCTAAAATGAAAGAGCTCAGGCAGGACATTCTTGGAATGACAGAAGCGCTTCTCGGCTTGGGGGCTTTCAATGCAGTCCCTTTTGGGGGGTCGGTAAAAGGGGGGGGGGGTTATAATATACTGGGGTCCTTGCGTGGGGGGTCCGTCTACTTGTGGAAATTGCCAGACAATTAAATTAGGGCTCTACACTTTCGGAAGAGGGCTTGGGACATCATTATTTGAATGCATATTCCAAGGAATCGAACAGGATAATACCTGCAATATTATTCGGGTTGCTGCTCGCGCCTTAAGCTGCTGTTGTTTAAGGGTTTAGTGAGGGTTGGGGGGTATAGGGCGAAGGGTAGCAAGTTAACATTGAGGTTTAGCGCTTAGGTACATACACCCTGGGGCCAAGACTCTGTTGAAACGGGCTATCATCGACTCCCTAAGCCCGAAAAGGAACGCATGAAGCCACATGTTTTGGTTGGCCCAATACTCAAAGGTTACACCCGCAACCCTAAACCTGGGGTTAAGCTCCCACAGATTGCTAGTGATATGAAGGAATTTTGTTGGACGTATATACAATTACAGTTATCCCTTGTCGTCACTATCAATGCTATTACAAAGCAGTGTGGGCCTAAGCCTAAACCCAAACCCATCATTTGGTATTGGCTTCAAAGAGATTTCGAACTATCATAGCTGCTTGTGAAACAGCAACTCAGAGATGGGAACTGCGATGGGTTTAGCGTTTAAGGCTTTACGGGTCTGGGGGTTAATGGTATAATATAGGACTTGGGGATGCCATCGCCAAAAATGCACGACCGGTAGCAGAGGAAGCGTGTGGGGCTTCAGAACAAAGTGCCTGGCTTACACTTCCCCAAACTAACATGGCACCTGTCCGAAGGGCTTAGGGTTTAGGGATATAATATAGGGGCTATAATGAAGAAAAAATGGAAAAGAAAATTGTAACTACTATAATGGGCTTATATAGTCAAGATTATGATCCTAAGGCGGGCCTCCATGAAGCCCAAACCTTCACATTTGGCGGCCCATGTCCGGGGTTTCGCTGAGGCCTGAGTTCTCCAACTCCAGTAAGGGTCACACGGAAGAACGAGAATTTCCTTGGGGTCCTTGCGTGTTCTTATCATACCACTACTGTTAAGTGGGGCCTAGTTAGAATTGAGATTCTAGTGTAATTCCTTGCCTTGCAACAGGGATTTTGAAGATGGATGGAATAGTTCTTTTACTACACCCCTATGTAACCCATTATAGTATAGTAGTCTCCATTTTGTTTTCCATTATCCCTATATAACGCCGATATACACCCTAATATAATTTAGTATCGTAGTTTCCATTTTAGTTTCCATTATCTCAATAATCCCCAATATAATGGGACTACGGAGGAGGATGGACATCTCCGACTCCAACCCTCTGAACCCCCCCATCCTTTTCTTTCAGGTTTAGGGTTTAGGCTTAGGGTTTAGGGAGGCGTGGAGAACAACATGCAAACCTCTGTGCATATTAGCCAGCGCAGTATCGCAGACAGTGGCGTCCGACCACACTAAACGCTGCTTAGTCTCAATGCTTTCATGGACTTGCTGTTGATCATGGGTTGTTGTGAGCGTCTTTACAGGGTTCCTTGGGGCTACGTCTCAGTGGGTGCGTGTTTATAGCGTGCTCTCTTGGCGGATTAGCAGAATAGACTCAACCTTGCGTGCGGACTTTCATGACCTTGAAGCCTTGTAAAATTCTTGGTCAAGGCTCACACATAGCCCGTATATGGGCCAGTGTAGTCCCCTAGGGTTCCTTTCACAAAGATCCCCCCAACCCAGGGACAATGACAACCCCAGGGGTATAGTCCCCCTTAAGTAGATAGAATATGGGGTATATTCTAATATACCCAAAGCCATATTCTATCTACTTAAGGCGGACTATTTGACCCTGATCCCTTGACTCAAGGATTGCCGAGTTGGTTGTGGGCTTCAACCAGCTCATGGACGGTATGGATGAGCACACCCAGTGCTAGTCTCAGAAGGGTACTATTGAAGATTTCGGCAGGTTTCTACACCAAGACAAGGATGCCGTGCAGAAGCTGATTATGAAAGTGTTGGTTCTAGACCCGTTGTACAATCATGGTACAGTGAAACTCAAATAGATCTCAAGATAATATTGGCAGTTCCTTAGGCCCCGGCAGCGGGCACGGGTGTTTAGACTTTACATGTGGTTTTGTGAGCCAGCGAAAAGCTGCAAAAGAACTCCCACTTTTGCAAAGGGCACAAGTGAGAGTTTGTCGAGGCATCGCCTATAAATAGCTCACTGCGATGGATGCTAACAATCCTACATGACCCACAGTACTTTATGCCTTGGGAACTGCAGGACTTTGGTATATTGAGATCATCCAGGGTTTCCAGTATCAACTGTATCTCGATATATGCCAGGGGACCCTTTTTTGAAACACCTGAACACAGTCAGTAGCCACTTACAGTGGGCCGCCAGTGCAAGACCACAAGCCTAAACTTCCTCGCGGGGGTCTACAAGTACCCCAAAGACTTCCCTTTGGTTAGCAGAAGTGGAAGGACTTTGAAAGACAAATGGAAACGGTTGCATTTTATGGGGGGGTAGTAGGCCTACATAAGGACCCCAAAAAAATCTGATAGCGGACCAGTGCTAATCCTAAACCCAAAGCCTTAATCCTACTAACCTTAACCCCTAAGCCCTGAGTCCGAACCTTCCTAACACAACTCTAAACCCTAGCCCTCCTGACCCTAAACCTGAGCCATAGACCGTAAACCCTACTATATCTTGATGGGTTCCCCTACTACCCCTGCTTTACTACCCAACAAGGTTCCCCTCTGTGAGGGTTATTTTAAGCTGATTAAGGGAGAGCGTTGGGTGTAGGGTTTAGGGGTAGTGTAGCGGAGGGTTGTACTTGGAGGGCCGGGGGGACTTAGTAAATACATTTGTAAACCCTATAAACCATATAGTAACACTAGTACTTACCACTAAGCTACTTATGACATCCCCCCTGATCCTCCAAGTAGAGCTGCCCAGCCGGGGGTTTTGGGAAGGCATGGAGATGGGGAGATGAGCAACTGTCACTGTTGGCCTTACCAAGGGACCATTAAGGTTGGACACAGGGCTGCCTTTGCTAGTGAAGTGCAATCCTTAATATATTTCCCAATGGGAAACTCATGCTTCGGGGTTTAGGGTTCAGGGCCTTGTTTGAACCAAGCATGAAATTTCCATTTCTGAAGGCCTTCAATCCTTGATTCTATATCTCGAATCCACTCTGCATAGCCATCATTTCCAGGTGGAGTTTCTGAACTAGCTTTCAATGTGGGCCCTGGACTAAAGCCCGAGTATATGCTTGAAGGGTCCCCCCTAAACCCCGTATACATCCCCTTACAGGCCTCTCCCCAACCTAACTGTAGTCCACCCTAAACCCTAATTAAATCCATTGGATCCCATTTGCAACCTAAGCATAACTGGCCGGCCCGTCAATTGAAGACCCAAAGCCTACACCTTTGTCCTGCTTGGAGGGTATATGGGGGGCATAGTGTTCTCTAGCTAGAACGTTGGATAACCAAAGACCCTAACCCCGAAGCCCTTGGGGTACAGATGTCTGTACGGAAAACAACTGCTGAACTCCCAAGCAAACGCCGAACCTCAAACCACAAGGCCCACGCCCTAAAGCCTCGCCCCGTACTCTCCTCCCCAACCCCTTAACCACTGTATCCCAAACCCTAAACCCCAAATCCTGAGTCCTAAACTCTAAACTCCAAACCCTAAACCCCAAACGCTGAGTCCTAAACGCTGAGTCCTAAATTCTAAACTCGAACCTTAAAGCCCTGAAGCGCCAAATAAGTAAACCGTGCAAGGTACTTAGAGATTAACGTGGCTGGCTTTCGAAAGTTGTTAAAGCGCCATGAGAAGCAGGTGCCCTTATACCTCGCCTCAATGGAGAGTTTAGGATTTTGGGTTTGGGAGTTAGGGTTTAGGGTTCTGGGGTTTAGGGTTTAGGGTTATGGGGTTTAGGGTGTAGGGTTATGGGGCCTAGGGTTTGGGATTTAGCGGTTTAGGAGTTGGGTTTAGGGTTTAGGATTTAGGGCTTGGGGTCAAGGGTTTCGGGTTTGGGATTTAGGGTTTAGGGTTCAGGATTATGTGGTTCAGGGTTTAGGGTTTGGGATTTAGGGTTTAGGATTTAGGGTTTGGCATTTAGGGTATAGGGTTTGGGGTTTAGGGTTTAGGGTGTAGGGCTCGGGTCTATGCTGACTCCGTGGCTCCATTTATTAAGGGGATGTCGGTTACTCAATACCCACAATCAGTGCCAGATACCTAGAGTGGGGTAACCAACATCTGCTCACAATCGTTTACCTACAGGCTTGTGGCCTGTAATAAGTCCCCGGGAAGCTAAACCCTAAACCTTAAAACCTAAACCCTAAACCCTAAACCCTAAAACCTAAACCCGACACCCTAAACCCTAAGCCCTAAACCGTGGCACTTAGAACCGCAGGTAGGGTATAGGAATCATGGCTTAGTTCTCATAGGATCTTGACAATGAGCGCGTAAGTGTTTTGAGTGTAGGGCCTAGTGATAAGTGTTTACGATACCCTAGGGCTCCAGTTACGTAAAGAGTAGGTTACTGGGCTATGTAACTAATTATAGGGTATATAGAACCCAGTTCCCATTATTCAGGCAACTGGAGCCCTAGGATATGCATGCTTAAGAACATGTCCAAAACGGTATGCTAGAGGGAATTCAGCAAGCTAATTTACAGTCTCAGGTTGCGAACAGGTAACAGGTATCCAGGTGGACTGTGGGAGCTTCTCAGCAATGAAAGGGTGCAGCTTTGGATGTAGGGTTCAGCGTGTAGGCCTAGGATTTTGGATCTTTGAGCTAGAGTTAAAGGATTTGGGCAATGGTTAGGGCATTTACCTCATGTAGGCGTTCCAAATACCTGCCCCTATAGATTCCTCTGTACTGGCACCTAATTTTCCTTTGTCGTCCTCCTAGATCCCTAAACCCCAAACCCCAAGATCCCTAGCGCCCCTGGGTCAGAGCTTTAGGTTGAGGGTACCCCTATCTGGACAAAGCTTCATGGTCCACCCTAGAAGACCCCCGTCCAAAGGTGGACCCCAACTGTTGTAGACTCTCGTGTCGTGTGCTTCCGAATTCTCTGAAGCTCTGAACGCCCTCACCCAAAGGGCCAAAGAATACAGGGAACTCATACAACCGACTACTGGAAAATCATAGACCCACCCTACCTCACCAACTTTGGTGAAGAGAAACGGAGGGTCACAAATGGCCTTGCTTCAAGTTTCTGACATAACAGAATTCGGCAGCACTGATTGATGGGCCCATAATGTCTTGGTCATCTCCCCGAAATCCCCTGGTGTGGGTGTGCTGATGGCCTCCAATCTGGAGAAACTTCCACGTAGCAAGGGCTCGCTACTCTGATGTACAGGTGCCTCACAAGTTTCATGCGTCAAGGACTCCTTGCCTAGGCCTGGCATGGGGCTTGGGGTTTATAGGGTTTCGGCCAGAAAGCGGACCTTCAACATGTTGTCTTTTTTCCTAGATCTGGGGAGGATACTGAGGTTTCCTGTCTTTTACTCTAAGGTCTACAGGTGTACCTGTACCAGTTTCTGAGAAGGGTAGTTTGGGGATCCATGGTTGGGTAGAAGGTTAGACATGAGAATTCGTGTGCAGAGTGTAAGGATGTAGTGTTTAGGGGTTTGGGGGCTTAGGGTTCAGGGTTTAGGGGTCTGAAGACCATGGGGAACTACCACCTACTGCTGTATGGACTCTGCCAAAGAAACGCAGGATAGGCTCAGTTTGCCGCGAATTCGTGAAGGATCCGCCTATGGCAAACAGGTAATGACCGCCATGCAATGCTTCTGTAGCTGAGCTGTTAGCTTCTACCAGCAAGGAGACAGCTCAGGTCACTGACTTTCGCGCGCTTTCTGGGGATTTGAGTAGGTGTTCTTCGGTGTGATGTATAGTGGTCCATGAGTTCGGCAACTTGGATGGAAGGTGTAGGCGTTTTGACGTTTTGTGTATTCGGCGTTGGGTTTGGAGTCTTCATTGACTCTTCGCGGCCACTAGCACAGAAGCGTTTTGGGGAAGCCCCTCGCACCCACCACGAGCTGTGCTATCTCTGCTTGCGAGCTGTATGCACGGCCTCCATCCCAATATTTAGGGTTTTGGGTGGGGAGACCTACCCTAGACTGGCTCCTCCGGGCTGCGCAAGACCTGTCTATAGGGGAATGCTTTGCTGAACAATGCATTTTCCATGGTCCTTCGCTCTCAAGCGAGGAAGACATGAACTTGTGTTTTTGCGACGGTCCTTTGCTCTGTCTAACCCTTCTATTCCCAGGGAGCCCAATACCACTTAATTAATTAAGGAATATAGCTGAAATCATATTCGGGACCCCATAGTACCATTTAGGCTCTATGCCTTAGGGGGTATTGGGCTATCTGGGCTGGCTCCACAAGGCATAGAGGGACCCCACTGCTCTCCGCTATCATCACATTGTCCTTGGATCTCCATTGGGTAGCTTTCTTGGCAAAGACACTGCTACATGGGGGTTTCCCAAAATTAGGAGTACTGTTTAAAGGCGTTCCTATGAGAAGGGCTATAATAATATCCTGGGGTCTATGTCGGGGTCCTTAAACCTAAACCCTAGGGTCTATATCTGGGTCGCCCTATCTTGGGACAAGCTGCCAACGACTTGTCAGGCTTCCATCGCTTGGTCACCAACACCTCACGACAGTTGGTCCCTAGGTCTGAAAAGGTTTAGGGTTTAGGATGGTTTAGGGTTTAGTGGTTTAGGGTTTCAGGGTTTGGGGTATAGGGTTCAGGGTTTAGGGTTTAAGGCGCGGGTCATGCCGTAGGATGTAAAGTTTCGAGTTTCAGCTTGAGGGTCCAGGAGTCTAGAGTCCTTACAATTGGAACCTCCAAAAAGGTACTCCTAATTTTAGGAAACTCCCATACTTAGCAGGACATGTCTATACCTAGACCCTCCATCTGCCTTCTATATACACTAAATAGGGACCATATGCCCCAATTTAAAGGGTACAAGGAGGATCCTGGTACTTAGCAGTGGTTCTAGAGTGCTCTCAGAGGATCTGAGGGCATGCTGCCCTAGCAGAGTAGGGTTCGCAAGCCAACCCTAAGGCTTCAAGTACCCAAATCACAAGTGTTTTGGGCCCCAAGCTCCTAGGGGTTTAGGGTTTAAGGATTTAGGATTTAGGGTTTAGGGTTTAGGATTCAGGTTTAGGGTTTAGGGCTTAGGAGCCTATCTGGCCCCAGCTACATCCTGTTTAGGTACTTAGACCTCTAGATTCATAAGGAGAGATGCGAAGACATGAGTCTCAATAGTTACCATGTAAGGATATACAAGGTTTACGCTAATTAAGGTCTATAGGGCCTAGGTTGGAATGACGTCAGCCACACGATTGGAGGTTCGTTTTTTTGTCAAGTGAGCGTTATTTCTACAGAGCCTTCTACATGGAGGAAGCGGAAACACTTTTCCCATGCTTTGGATCTTATTTACCCTAAACCCTAGACCCTTAGGGTTTAGGATTTAGGGTTTAGGGGTCTAGGGTTTAAGGGTTCTACCAGAAAACGCGCTCTCTTTAGTCCAAAGTTATTGAGGGAGGATCCTGGTACACTTTGTTACCGTGTTCAGGGACAGACAAGTAGTCACCTCCCTCCCTCATAGTTTCTATGTGAGTTTACCTTTTTCTGGAGTTATATTGGGGTTATCTTGGGAGAATGGAAAATAAAATGGATACTGCTATATTATTTAGGCTTATATAGGGGCTTTATTGGTGTTATATATTGCTATATCATATAGCGTTATATAGGGTCTATATTGGTGTTATATGGGTTGCTTTAAATCCCTTACTTTGGCTTTCTTACCCCGAGTTGGTAGCACGGGGCTTCAGAGTTGGCTTCTTGCCGTGCGAAGGACGTGCGAAGGGCCCGCGAACCCCCTTGTCCTGCTATGTCTCTGCATCTGCCTAGCTGCTGGTATCCCAGATAGGGTGGAACCCTGAAACCCAAACCAAAAACCTTTAAACCCTCAACCCCACGCCCTGTACGGCTCCAATTGGCTCTAGCACGCATTTTCTCAAAGCAAGGTACCCAGCAGAGCCATATAAGGGATCGGGATACTTCGCAAGAAAACTCTTTGTTTAATTTGCAACAGCACCCCTACAGCCCATTGCTGCTTTCTTTTCAATACCCACACGCCCCCCCCCCAGGTTCCCCCTTACTCAGGCTTTTTTTTCTTCGGTTTTCGGGATAACTAACGCTGGGGGTAGGTAGCAGGACAACCCATGGTTATGAAGGCTTCAAATCCGCTCTCCCACCGTCACCATACCCAAACCCACCGAAGGATGCCCTAGCCCAGGCAACAACCATCCTGAGACTCTGAACAACATGGATTCAATGTTTTGAATAAGGAAATAAACCCTAAACCCTAAACTCCTATCAGAACTTTAAGGCAATCCTAATTGTAAACGCTAGCGCGCGCCCGCCTCGGCTGGCGGGGCTTCCCACTGTAGGAACATGTATTTATAGATATGCAGGTATTTAAGTTAGGTA